>VDFB02386070.1:0-16077 GCA_007258455.2 Sequoia sempervirens | reverse complement strand
GTTGAACATAGGGGAAATGTTGACTCCATCTGGCAACTCTATCTCATATGCATTCCCTGAATCATGCTTCTTCAAAATCTTGCAAGGACCAAATTTCTTCATCTTCAGTTTGTTATAGGTTCCCACTAGAAACTTTTCTTTCCTCAAGTGGACCATTACTTCATCACCAATTTGAAACTCCTTATTCCTTATTTTCTAATCTGACTTGGCCTTATACTCCATATACATCTTGTTAATATGTTCTCTTACCTTCCCATGTATATTCTTGATCTACTCTACAAAATCTTCAGATTTGGCACTTATCTTCTTCTCTTGGTCCATATTCCTCAATTCTGGAGTTATTTTGGGGCTGCCTCCATAAACAATCTAGAATAGTGATCTACTAGTGTTTCTATTGATAGAATTGTTGTCAGCAAATTATTCTTGGAACCTCAGTAGGTTACCCATACTTCTATTCACAACCTAAGTCTACCCATCTATCTGTGGATGGTGTGTAGAATTGAACTTCAACTCTGTTTTCAACATCTTCCACAAGGTCCTTCAGAAGTATCCCACAAATTTGGTATCACAATTTGAGACAATACTCTTTCGAAGACTATGTAGCCTCACCACCTCTCTAAAGAACAAATCAGCAATGTGGAGAGTATCGTGGGTCTTCTAGCATGAAATGAAATGTGTCATTTTTGAAAACCTATCAACCACCACAAATACTGAATCATTCCCTCTTTGTGTCCTTGGAAAACAAAGAACAAAGTCCATACTTATATCCTCCCATGGCCTCTCTGGTAAAGGAAAGGGCTGATACAGCCCTATATTCTAGCTCACTCCCTTAGCCACCTGACATACCCTACAAATATGCACAAACTTCTTCACATCTTGTGACAATTGAGGCCAATAATAATGCTCACTGATAATGGCAATGGTCTTATCCCAGCCAAAATGTCCTACCATTCCTTCGTTGTGCTTCTCCTTTATCAGGTTCTCCCTCATGGAACTCCTCAGGATACACAATTGAATTCCCTTAAACAACATGCCATCCTAGATTATGAAATCGAACACCTTGTTCTTTCCACTGTAACAGGCTCTTTGTAAGCTTTCCAAGCCTCTACAAAATTAGGATCTTTAGGGTACAAGGTTTTGAGTTCATTGAACCCAACCACTTCAATCTGCATCTTTGTTGTCAATGTCTGCCTTTTACTTAAGGCATCTAAAACCCTATTCGACCTCCTACTCCTATGCTTTAGGGAAAATTTATAGCTCTACAAAAATTCTACCCATTTCACATTCCTTTGATTTAGTTTTCCTTGACTATTCAAATACTGCAATGCTTGATGATCAGTATATAGAAGAAATTCCTTTGGAAATAGATAATGCCTCCATTTCTTTAATGCTTGAACTATTGCATAAAATTCCTCATCATATACAAAATACTTTCTCTTGGCATCATTTAACTTTTCATTGAAATATGAAATGGGTTTACCTTCTTGGGTCAACACTACTCCAATGAAGCAACCACTGACATAACAATACACTTGAAACACCTTTTTGAAATATAGGAGGGATAGAACATGCTGCTTTATCACCTTCTACTTCAACAGTTCAAAACTTTTTACTACTCCAGTGCTCCACTTGAACTCTTTTCTATTCCCTCTCATTTTTTTAGTCAAGGGTCCACAAATACTACTAAAGTTTGTATTGAAATTTCTATAAAAACTATCCAAACCATTGAAAGATCTCATCTGAATAGGAATTCTTGGGGTAGGCCATTACAGAATGGCCTTCACCTTTTCTAGGTCCATCTTGAGACCTTCCAAGACAATAAACCCCAAGTACATTAATTCCTTCTTCATAAAACTACACTTCTTTAGATTATTCAACAATTTCTCCTCTTAACTTCTCAAAGCCTCTCCAAATATGCATCAAATGCAATTCCAAAGTTCTACTAAAAATCAATATATCATCTAAACACACAATGCAAAAACTTCCCAGAAATTCTTTTTGTACCTCATTCATGAGTTGCATGAATGTGCTCAGTGCATTGCTTAGCCCAAAAGGCATGAATAACCACTCATACAAACCCTCTTTTTTCTAGGCTGAAGTTGTTGATGGTGTTTTCACATAGCGCAACAACTCGCATATACGTAATATTCTATCTCTTGAAAGGTTATTTTCAACAATAAATCATTAAAAAATCACCCCAAGGTCTCTCGTGTTAGGGTCATAACAATGCATAAACAACTGTATACTATGTGAAAATGCTAGTAATCACAATCAGACCTTACTACAAGCAAACTGTATCTTTCCACTTATCAAATCTTGCAATTTGATGATCTTAAATCCTAAATCTAACCAGATAATAAAGAAATAGCAAAAGATAAGGGTGTAAGGATTTGATAAAATCTAAACTATTCCTAGAATGAACGATGCAAGTGACACATATCTAGAATGGACCTATCTCAAATAACTAGTTCTTGATCAACCCACAATGCAATCTTACAAGAACGGTGCAATCTTCTAAGGTATACAGATTTTCAAATCATAGACATTCATCTACAATCGAACTTAAGCACATTAAAAATATAAGGTCCAGGTTGACTTCACCAGCCTACTACAATTAGATAGTTACTGGGAGTATAGACCAGAGATTGCTACAAACATTCCAAATATGAAATCATGAACACCATTCACCAAACTAAAACTAATCTAATTCTAAACACTAAACCCTAAATCTTCAAGCAATTTGAAAGATAGAACAATAAGAACCATGCAAGATAAAATAACACAAGAGATTTCACCAGGAAAACCACAATGTCTTCAATTGTATTAGATCACCAAAATGTGCAACAATTCAACTGTTCGATTACAATACTTGCTTCCAGAAATTGAATACTACTCCTACTACAAAATACTCTAGCTCTTTTCCTATTTTGAACTCTCCACATCTACAATCGGAGGCTCATCTTTAGGTGCATCTTGGACCTTCTTCTTGGAGACCTAGTTGTTCTGGTTTTCTTTGGTGGTGGAGGAGCATCTCTTCCTCTTCTGCTCTTTTCCAGCCTCATCGAGGACTTACAAAGCTTCAAATTCCGCACACTCTTTTCCCTTTTGGCTTCCTTTTTGTTCCAAGCCCACTTTCCTTGGGTCCTCTGATTTTTATCTTGAACGGTGAGGTCTTTGCAGTTTTCCCTTTGGGGTCATCTTCCCCGGATTCCTCAGAAGTGGACATAGGATTGAGATTCCCCATTAAATCGAAGGTACAAGTTACCTTCTCACTTTCCAACTCCCAAATTTTATGTTTCAACCAAGAGGAGGTAAATTTCATGACTGGGGCCATTAGGTCCTCCAACTCCGTGACCTCTCCTTCATCCCAATTGATTTCTCTGATGGACCTGTCCTTCACAACTTCATAGGCATGGTCATGTACTAGGTTTCCATCATCCTCTAGTTGATCCGGGATCAACTTGACATTATATTGTCTAATTGCCTCCACATGGAGCCTAGAATACCTCTTCTTTCTAGCTTCAAGGTCATCTTTGATGTTGGCCCAATAGTCCTCTAGGTCATCCTTGTGCCGGTACTCCCTAGTGGCTTTCTTCTGTGCCTCTCCTGTGATGTCGAAATTCATCCTTTTGGAATGGAAGGAGAGACCATATGCTGCCAACTCTTCTCCTGCAGTGTGAACTGATTGGATGGAAGGGCACATTTCTGCCACACAAATCCCGAGAGGGAAGTCTCCACCAAAGCCTGTCTTATGCTTTTCCTTCTTCACAATGGCATCAAACTCACAAATCTGCCTCACAACCTCCAACAAAACAATGTGATCGGTGGGATATCTCGGCAACCTGTATGGAGCAACCGGGCATCCATCAATCCGAATGTAGGTGAAAGTGGAAAATTGGATAAACCAAGCCCCATAATTCTTTATTAGCCCTTTGGCTCCATCTGACAATCTCATATGCTCTGCATTTTGTAGCATCCAGGCAATATGCATTGTGAATGCATCATTAGCCCTTTTGTAGTCCTTATGCCCTAAATGCAGTTTCGGGTAAACTTCATAGATTATGTCCTGACCTAATGTCCCTCGTGGATTCAAACCCCTGTACGGGTAGAATCTGGCTAGTACATACACCACATATGAGGACATGGTGAATTTCTTGGTCTCCAAGACGTTCCTCAGCTACTTATCAATTTCAGAGCTAATGAGCCCTGCCTAGTGATAGTTAGTTCCTTGCTCCACCTTGGTGATCACATGGACCATCCAGCTATCCAACACTCCGACAGTCTTCAAACCAGCCACTCTGCTCAAAAATGTTATGGCATCATAAACATCCGACCTGAACTTAACTCTGTGCAACTGCTTGGGTAGTTTAGAGTGATGTGACTTCGGCTTCTCTAACCAAGAGTTGATTATCTGTTGAGCCTTGACTGGCTCATTCTCATAATATGTTTTTGTTGTGTCTATGTTTAAAGCACACACCGAAGGCAGGTTAGGCATGCCAAAGGCCTGAGTAGTGGAGACCAGACTGAAGTTGGCCAAAACCCTTCCCTCAGTGCTGACCACCCTTTACGTATCAAAATCGTACTGCCTAGCACATTCCAGAATCAGCTCATAATATTGGATTGCTGGAGGAAACCCAGCCACATGCACAAGTCTAGATTTCATCATCCCGTTCCTCAAGACTGAAAAATCCTTCTCAGCTGTCCGTTGCTTAAACTCCTCATACCTCTAGGCCCCAACATTGGTATCAGATACCTCAGACCATACAGAGGATATCCTACTCTCAGGAAGCTGACTCTTGATATCCAATCTTAATCTTTTTGCCTCAGAAATGGATGACCCCTCCGAGCCACCCTTAGATTTTCCATTAGTAGCCTTGCTTGATTCAGCCTGTATTTCCAAAGGACCTCATTAGTATTCAATTATTGTTTATATTCCAACCAAAAGATCATCATAAAATCATATAAAACAATTGAAATCCATCGCTAACTGCTAATCCCTAAAAGTCTGAAAAAATAATGCAATCCGAGAAAATATCGCAAACCGGGAAAAACCAATCGGGGCAGAATTTCAGAGAAATCTGACCCAGACAGACTCTAGCGGCCAAGACATCAAATTGTTAGTATGGAAAAAAGATCATAAGATAATCATGAAATTCATTCATTAGCAACAGGAAATAGCCATTTAACATTTGATCCACCAATCCTATCTTCGAAAAATCAAAAAAAGGATAAGGCTAGACAGGCTTGGAAAATCCGGATGGGGCCAGTTTTCAGCGGATAGGTAAGCGTTTGAAATTACTCCGGTCCGTGAGTTAGCCTAAACCGGGGAAGAATGGTGTCACGAGGAAATTCGAGACACCACGAGGAGCAACTGAAGCACAACCATAAGCTGGCGATTAAATGATTGCGTAATCCCTTCTACTTGGATTCTAATGGTCCAGAAATTGACGCCAACCGACAAGATTAAGAATGCAAATGAATTTAGACCTCAAAGATTTTTAAATATCATGATGAAACTACGATGCCCTAATTTGGATGAATAACCCTCCCACCATTAAAACCAGAGTAAGCCTAAGGTTTAAAATATCATTGATGAAGATCCATCTAAGGTACTCCAAATCCTCACAGGGTGGGAGTCAATGTAATACAAGGGCAAGATAGGTAAATCGTCACAAATTCGTTCTTCTAGGCCGAGCACCAAGAAAGCCCTAACTTCGCATAATATGACGGATTTCGTACTAAGAGGGTAAATAATCAAACCCAGACCCCTCAAACGGATGCACCCGCTATCTTAATAGGCAAATACAAGCTTACCAGGGCATGAGTAATATGGTTTCACAAAGAAATGGGTCAAACCCTAACTCCATAAATACGGGATCATAATCAAGCAAGGGCTGACCCAAAATTATCAACATTCGGTGCAGAGACCCCCAGTCATCATGCAAAAAAATGAAAAGGCCAACGACAACCTACCATGGATCAACGCGGAGGAAATTCGAGCTCGAGGAAGAAACCACGAAACAAGCGCGCCCAAGCAACGAAAACTTTAACCAGTAGCGTTCCAATCAATCCCCACACAAGCAATCCAAATCAATCCTCAAAGCTCGGATGAAACTCTTAATGCGCCCGGAGAAGCGTCAGCGGTGAATGGATCGAAATCAAGATGATGTTTAAAGTGCCTAAATCCGCCCCATACCGTACGAGCAAAGGTACCCCGCCGGTCATTAATGAGCAACAAGACACCGACAAAACTAGGAAACCGAGGCAGAGGCAGATTTTGAAAAATCCCAAGATACTGGCGGAAACACAAATTTGGCGAAATCTTTGAAAGCAGGAAATGGCGGTCCGGAGAAAATCCACTTTCGAATCGAAAATCACGGGATCCGAGGCCGAGAAACCGGTTCGAGGAGAAAATCCCGGCGGAGAGCGGACAAAGAGCAGGCCGGGAAAATCTGCGAGAGAGCGGAAAATCGGAGTTAGTTGAAAACCGGTTGCCCAAAACTCAATTTCAATCAATTCAAGCCCGGGCAAGGTCGAAGGCTAGCAAGATATTAACGTAAAATGAGACCTCGAAAGGATAGAAGTCAATAAAACCAAAGGTCAAAGACACCCGAGAAAGGGTGCCTTTACTTGGAAATTAGGCGTGTCTTGGCTTACGCAACACAATCCTATGCTTATCATAGGACCACCTCAAAACAAGCCTAAACCTATTGGAAGTATCTTGAACTTTGCAAGGCAACTCACTAGTAACAATGTTTCGCTGCAATCTAATTATCATAATGTTTCTCATAAATACAACACAAGGAACAATAGGAAACCACAAACTATACCTACTTCATTACCACTTCCTCAACCTATCTTTCCTAGTGCTCCTTGTTTTCCTTTGCATAGTGGAAAGGAGTATGATATTGTGGAACAACTTTGTAACACTCTTGCTAAGATTTCTTTATGGGATCTCATTCAAGCAACACCTAATTATCATAGCATTCTTCAAAGTGCTTTACAATAAGTAGTGCTCCCTCCTAGTGTGTAACCAAATGATGTAGCATCCCTAATAAAAGGTATGAATTCAATCAATATTGATATTGTCTTTCATCAAGATGAGTTACCTCTAATGGAGATAGAAAAAAAATGAGGCCTTGATGATAGTGGTTGTTATTAATAGATGTGGAATAAAAATAATTCTCATTGACAATGGTTTGACCCTTAATGTGTGTAGTGTGAACCTCTTGGATAAGATTGTTGTAAGGATGTGGGTGAGCGTAGGATCATGGGGGTCCAAAAAGTGACAATATGACAAAAAATGGCCGATGAATTTTTTTTATCTAAATTTGATGAAATGAAAAGGGTTTATTAAGAAAATTGTCAGCTTTCCACCAATATAAGATATGTCTTATTTTAAATTAAATAGATAATTATTATTGATTTTCTACATGCATTACGACTAAAGTCCTGATTGATAGGCTAATTGAAAAAATCTATAATTTTGAATAATGCCTTTATGATTAGGTAGGCCATGACCATCATGGGTCTGCCTTGTAATCTTCATTAATTTTTCCACAGTCCGACTCATAATGCATCAATTATCAACTTAATTTCAATTCAAATTTGAATACGTATATGTATGTATATATATGTATATATATACTTTTATATTTGTATCTATATTTAAATGATTTCATTCACATTTACCATGTATTTTGAATAATGTATATATATATTTATATATGCATTCTTATAAAAATTGCTTGTTTTGGAATGGCTTGTAAATTCCATACACTATCATTTAAGGTAAGGAATTGGAATTTCATTTCGAGCATCTTATATATATATACATATATATTTCTATACTAAAGAAAAGATTTTTCTTTACAATGCATATATCTATATATGTGTGTGTGTGTTCGATATATATATAGATATATGCATTCTTATACACATTGCTTGTTTTGCAATAGCTTGTAAATTCCATACACTATTATTTAAGGTAATGAACTGGAATTTCATTTCAAGCATCTGCATCTTATATATATATATACTAAAGAAAAAAAATTTCTTTACAATGCTCACTTTCATTTCCTTCAAATCACAAAGTTTAGAATAGACCATTTAATATGCAAACTATTCATTTTTTAGCATTGAAATAGTTCAAGTCAGGAAATTACGTTATCTTATAAGTGCAAATTAGTCAAATGCAAGTCATCATGCCATTTGTGGTGTGCACACCTAGATTCCAACTGGCTTACTGTTCGATCCGGATAATCAATTCTACTTCAACCATGTTCTTGTCCTTCAACCTGTCACCTTGCAACTGCACACACTTGCACTTGCAAATTGATTCACAATGTTCAATTCTTAGTAACATATAAAATAAGTTTTCAAAAGTTCGCAAAGTCGACATCAGTCAACTTCTTTCATTCAATCTCGAATATTATAGAATATCCATTTTAATATTTAATTGAATTTCTTCGATAATTCGATTTACCATATTATGATAAATATGCAATAAAATTGGGTTATGACACTCTCTTTATTCGTAGAGTAAAGGGCTTGTTCTCTTGCCAATTTAAAAGCCTTGATTGAATGAAATTGATTAAGTTTCATTAATGAACATATGATAATGTTCAATTACCAAACCATTACTCTTTGAGGGTTTTGAACCAATTTTGTAAGATTGAGATCAATAAAAGAAATGGTAGAATAGCCTTAAGCACAACTAGGTGCTAGTTCGTGTTAAGATGCTTATTGGTTTAAGGAATAGTTTTCCTTGCTTTCCTCTTATTGAAAGATTTTGTGAATTGACATGGTTTCTTGAAATGATGACTTACTTTTTGTCTTGAGTGGTTAAAATCCTCAAGGGTTTTATATTAGTAGAAAACCACCTACATGGGGATATTTTTTGTATAATGTATTTACACTGTAATATGAACAGTTAGGTCAAGTTATCTGTTTTTGGTTATCAAAGAATGCCATGGGTCAAATTATGAGAATAGACACTCTCTTATGTTTAGTAAACTTTGAACTAGTGGCAGTTGCCAAGATCAAGTAGTTACATTGAGTAACTTGAGAGTTTGAAGAAAGTATAAAACTAAACCAACTCAGTCGAGTTATGACTAGAAATTCAAGGCGTGTAAAGTAAAAACTTTCTTTATGTTTATTTATTGGCCAAATATCAAGTTTGAGTCATCTTAGGTCAAAATATTCTATGACCATGTGTATATCTTGAAGATAGCATAGTGTCATCAATATTGCTAAAGAAGCCTAAGAATAAGTGAGAAGGTAAAACCTTTTGATTTGTGTTAGAGCTTGGATTAGAGGCAGTAGCCTAGAACCTAGATGTTACAGATGCATAACAAGGAAATTGAATAGCCGAGGTACTTTACCAAACCATTCATATTCAAATCTTAGTGAGTAAACACTTACGTTTATATGAATTTATTTAAAGATGTGACTAGTTGGTCTACAATTATTTTTATCCTTAGTAAACAATATTTTGATGAAATACATGAAAGACTAAAACCTAAAGGAAGTTATGTTCTTAATGGAGATCTAACCATTATTGTAGAGACTTTGTCTATGTAATATTTATGCTATATTATGACTAGGAAGGTCAAGAAGCTATCATTTTGTTTCAAGATTTTCATAAAGTTTATATCTTGAGAGTAGTTTCTCTCAAGGGTTTGGGTTAAGACTTGAGAAAGTGGTTGTAGCCAAGACCTAGGTAGTTACATGAAAGTAACTTGGGTGTTCGAGTCAAAAATAACTAACAACCCAGATGAGTTATTTACTTAGTGAATCTTCACTTTTTAAGGAATGACTCTATAACAAGCTAAAACACTGAACATTTGAGACTCTAATAAGAATAAGGACTCTTCGACTTAAGGTTAATATTTATTTATTATATACAATTGAACATTTTTTTAGTACTTTCAGTTTGTGATGGAGTGAAACCAGCCGATTACAGTAAGTCAAATTACTAATAACTATATGCGCATAAAGTGGAAGATCAGATACTCTCATGGTTAATACTAATAGACTTGAACACGTGGCAGTTTCTAAGGTCCAAGTCATTATGTGAATGTAACATGGGTGCTCAAAGTCAAGAAACCATAACCAATCTAAATGAATTATGAATTTAATGAAGTTATCTCTTTTTAAATGCAAGTTGGCATGATAAGTTAACCATTGGTCAAATAAGGTTCTCCAATTCAAGTAGGGTGGGTGAACAATTGACTCTTCTTGTAAGTAGTGGTTGAAAATATTTCAAATACTTTGGCCAAAGTGAGTGCAATAGTCTTTGTTTGTACTTGTCGATTCATTGTGTTTCAGATACTTAACTAATTAGAATTGACATTCATAGTTGGAAGGTATCCATAGTTGTTTGAAGGTATTGGTTAAGTAGGGAAAAATTCCAAAGGTCAGATGAAAATTACTAGAGGGTTCTTAACTATACCCTTTGTTGAAGGGCAAGGCCACTTCCAATTAGGAAGGTGTGTGGGGGACCGCTAGTCCATGGTTCGAGGTAAAGCACCTGGGTGATGCTCTCCCTCTTGCATATGACATGTTGAGTCTAAGATAGAAAGTATCTAGATATGGGGTCTCTGACCTTGTATCTTTATGTTTTTGAGTAGAGGTAAAATACAGGTTTTGAAGGGGCCCGAGACCCTTTACAAAAGAAAGTAGTTGAAACTAAAGAAAACAACACTAAGCATAAATCATCCCATCAATAGAGAACCGACAACAAAGTGTTAGCCAAAAAAGAGGACCCCAACTAGTAACACTACATGTTTTTTAGAATATTAGTTGCCTCCACATCGCTCGTCGCAACCTTCTAAGCATCATCCAAAACATCAGGTAGTTCTTTACCAGAAGCCCCAACCCGAGCCTTAGTCTTGTTTCTAGTTCTAGAACCAGGGCCACCTTGTATCTTTATGTTATTGTTATATCTTATTTAAATAAAATCATTTATGATGAAGTGCAAAAAGAAAAAAAATGTTTATTGTTTTTAGTTTGAAAAGATAGATAAGTTGTTATAAAATGTTTATATATTCAGTTATGCAATTACCTTTTCAGTTATTGTAAAATAAAAATTTTATATCTCATTTTACTCATGATCTTATTTTATTATTGTATGGTAAATAAAACCAAGTAAATTCTTTATAGGAGGTGGTTTTTACATGTTGGAACATAATATACATAAGAGAATGCAGTGAGAGTAAACCTATTACCAATGACCAATACATCTTTCAATGTTACCATCAAGAATAATGTAGAATAGGATAACACTATGAACCACTGAACAATACATTCTATAGGAGAAGCAAGTGGCTACCTTCTTAAAAAGGGTATGGGAAACAAGGCTACTCCATGCCAATATGACAATATATTACCATATCTTCTTAATAATATCACAATCCTACTTAACCCCACACATGTTGACTTATCAACCACCGTTGGTTGGGCACTCAATAGGGTGACAAAAAAGCAAACAAAAAAAACATGATTCCACCATACTTTTAGCAAAACACACCATCCATGGATGGGTACCCAGTAGGTCATAATCCCATTAATACACAAATATTCAAGTATGATATTTTTACAATACACAACATAAGCACCAATATAGGATATTCACATCCACAAGCAAGTAAAAAATTATAAACTCCTTTCCAAATTCATTTTTTTTAATGTAACAAAACTATTTCCTTACACATAATTAGATAATAATTCCCATAAAAATTTCTAGGATTTAACCCCAACATCCACTAAGATTACTCTTTCCAAGGTGTAAATAAAAATTATCCATAGCTTCATGATTGAAAGCATCACAATATATTCCAATTTATCTCAATGATACATGAAATTAGACATACTAAATCATGCTAGATCAATTAATTACATCCTCATTCACAAGGTGGTACACCATAACACAACACATGATAACATTATCTTTTAAATAAACATCCAACTAAAATTCAACAAGGTACCATAATTCTACTTACTTAACAATAAAATTCACTAACTAATGACACACAACAAAAGGATTTTAGTTAGGGGAATTAAGTCTTTGTCCAATGTTCCACCATGGTCCTGCAAAATATTTTATTCTACCAAGTAGCATACACAATCATGATAAAGTATTTTCTCAAACAAGGGTATTCAGTTCTCAACTCACATCAAGGAAAACATGGTCTAGTTAATTAACACAACAAGCACAACATTCTTCTCACACAAAATTCACTTATTCATGCATTTAACATTTATGCATCTCTAATTAAGATATAATGAGTTAGCATTGATATGATTTTCTAGCAATTATAATTCAATTGCTATGCATATGATTTCGCTGCTCCTTTTATCTCAAAACTTTACTTAATGTTATTTGATACCATACACAAGTTCACACATACATCCTAGGGTAGGAATACAATTTGGGGACCTAATTCCTTCACTCAAAGATTTATTCTAATCAAAATTATTTCTTTCATATCTACAAGATAAATGTGCATAAAACGTGCATTCAATAATCTAAGGCATAATGCACTATTAAGAAATCACTTCCATTAACCACACTTGTATTTTCAAATCACCACAAGGTACATAGAGCAAGATCCCATTACACAATCATAGCTACATCTCTACTTTTCTTGCCTTGTTTAAGGCACAAAACATGAGGTTCCTTTAAGAAAGCATTACCACATTAGTACTCTTTTCTCACATCAGGCATATGAACACAATATCATTTCTTTCATAATCAAATGTGTCATTCACATGAGAGTACATAATGCTCAATAAAATCTAACATCATAATTATTCATTTTTCAATTTATATATTCACAACCACAATTATCAAGAGAAATATGAAAGCAAATCTATGACCTCATAAGCTCATTTCAACCACCATGCTTAATAAGGAGATAAGAATAAAAGAAAATTCACACAACCAACACTTCTTAACAACTCAAAGGCATATTGAGCCTCTAGCCCACCTAACTCAAGCAACCAAGCAAGGGAATACTAGGAAACACACATGTTATTCACAAACCACAAACACACCAAGGCCCAAACATGCCCAAAGACACAAGAGAGTGGTTACTCTCAACCTCAAGCGACTCTCAACCTCAAGAGACTCTCAACCAACGTCATCACTCCAATCTCATTGAGTATGGAAATGTGTAGGAGGAACCCTTCCTCCAAAAACACAAGGTATGGGTCAGTTTACTCAACCCCTTTACAATGCCATGCTAAGGCATACAAGGCAAAAAGTCTTAAGGCCATCTTGCAAAAAACAAGCACTTTGGGAACACAAACATAAAGTACACCAAAAAAAAATGGGAAAAAACAATAAATAGAGATCCTAGTGCTACAATATGGGCTATGATACCAAATTTAATGTCCTAAGCCAACATGCTCAAAACAAAAGTTGATAGAACATTTTTTTGAAACATCAACAACAAGGTTCATAATGTAACAACATATCACATTTTCACCACAATGTGCACACAAGTGTTGCATGAACACATGAAATAATGAAAAAGATAACAAGAAAACCTTGCCATCACATAAGAAAGGTGGCAAAAATGGAAGACTAATTCTTGTGGGATAAATCCACCATGATGAACCTATGAGAGAGAGGATGACACCTATATGATGATAGATTAGTAACCCATGACCATGTTCTCTCGCAACCCACACTCAAATAGGATTAGGGAATCATTGAAAAATATAGACATGCTTAGAAACTCTAAAAACCTTCACAAGAGGTTTCCTAATCAAGAGGCACAAACTCTCCACTACTTGGAATGACAACATGTCACTTCCAAAAACCACAACTTTCCAAGATGTCCCATCGCAATGTAATTTTGCACAAGCATGAGACTACTACAACACACACCTATTGACCTATAATGAGTGTTGATATCACAAAAAAGGCTAACCATGAAGGATTTCAACCTCCCCAAGTCTTCACAAGATTAGGTGAACAATTTCCCTAGTCCTAGTTTTGACAATCAGGCAACTTCAAAAGAAGGCACACAAAATGATGCAAAGGAAACCATAACTCCTTAATGACAACACATAAGAGAAAGATAAAAACATCACCAAAATCCTAGGACCATGAGGAACAATTTCCATTAATAGGGTTTCCCCATAAAAGGCCTTGAAACACCTTCTCTTAGTAAAAAGGATCAAAACTGACACACTCAAGGACACTAGCACCAAAATGCAATGTCCTGTAAGGGTTCCTATGTCCTTTCAAGGTTCTTGAGTCCCATTTAGGTTCTTGTGTCCTTGTCATAGTTCCTAGGAATTGGTGTCCTTGACAAGGCGCTAATGTCTTGGGTAGTGAGCTTCCCCATACTAGAGATAGACCTCTAGGACTTCCAAACACTAAGGAGACACCTAAATGTGTACAAAACCTTGAGAACTCATAAACCTCAATTCACCACTCACATTCAAATGAAGAGTTTGATTTCTTTGATCGTGGGATACCATCAACAAACAAAGGAGAAGACGGGGAGGAGTGAAATCACCTCCCCAAGACCCCTAACTCTTTCCCTAAGCAAGAAAACCTCTTGAAAAAAGATACAACACCTTTTAGATTTTGCAAGACCTCACAAGAGGCTACCCAAGTGTCCTAAATGACACCAAACTTAAAGGACAAACTCCTAGGAGTAGGAAAACACCATGATAGATCAACAACATTGTCCAAAACTACTCCAAGACCCTTACATTCTTCTTAAAACCAATGAAAAGATTCCTACATACATTTTAAGCCCAAAATGAAAGATTTATATGTTCATTTTAACTTAACATTGCATAAACATGAATTAATTCACTCAAGATTGTGCTCGACACCAACATTGAGACACATCACTAAGTTTAAATTACTATCATTTTCACTCGAATACAATTTATCTCAAGAAATATGTTCTTTTTTCAAATAGTTACAATTACATAAAGCAAGGACTCAAATATCCTTCAATAACCATCTAACATTTGAATCAGACTAACTATAATGCATAAAGAAAAGGAAGGAAGCAAATTTTGATGCCACTTTTGATCCTCGAACCTTTGAATCCCAATAGTGGTTTCCACATTTCCCAGTCATGTGAAACAAAAAGGTCCACTCCCCTTGCTAGGAGATAGTTGCAAGGCCCAATCACACTCACACAAAATGCTTGGGAGATGGGATAACACTCACACAAGGGAACACAATATACATGGCATTCAGGAATGCAATAAAGATCACTTCCACAATATGAGATTAAGGTAAGGTAACACTCTAACATCCAATGAACTAACGCCAAAAGAGAAAGTAGCAAGAGCCATAGTAATGGCCTCAAGAATCTGCCTCACAAAATACCATAATACCTCTCACAAGAGATGAGGTAGGCCACCAACACATAAAAAAAGGCCACTCAATGATAACATGATCAGTGAGACACCAAACTTTTTAGGAGTAGTTCAAAGAAGTAGGACCAATCTAAAACTCAATGCATTTCCACATTTGAACAAGGCATAAAAAATAATAGACAATAAAAAATTTATGACAAAATTTACAAAATCAATCCAATGGACTTGATTTAGCATTTCACGAAGTACATCATTGTTTTCACATTCCAAAACATACTATTTCACCTAAAACATTGAAATCTATCCATTTTTCAAGCAACCAAAAACCAAAGGTTTACCTAAGCTACCATTAAAATATCTCCAATTTTCACTAATTTTAAAAACTTCAAAAAGCTAAGAATACCCTTTGGTGCTGAAAGTTTCCAACAACCATTCTACGCTCTCAAAAATGACTTTCATCCATTTCTCATTTTTTTTGGCATTATAACAATTTTTTGGGAAAAATTCATAAGATTCTAGAAAACAAGTAAATTCTCAATCAAAATTGGAAATGTAAAATGCATTGGAAGCTATTAGCACTTCCCCAATCCTATTCCAAACATTCATAATGAAAAACAATAACCATTTGATGAGATATTGAAGACTTACCTCTAAATTTAGTACAATTGGAATGCAAAGAACTCCACACATATCGAGAGAGAGAGAGAGAGAGAATCCATTCCC
>VDFB02386069.1:0-63726 GCA_007258455.2 Sequoia sempervirens | reverse complement strand
TTCTCTCCCACTCCCTCTCCATTAAACTTTCACTTCCACCTCTTCTACCTCTCTCCAAACCCTCTCTTCCTCTCCCCATCCCACCCTAGCTAGACAACTCTCTCTCTCCCTCTCTCTTAAAATTCTCCGTCTCTCTAAAGACATACATAAATACATACAAGCATAATACATATGTACATACAATCCTACATCAATACAATATACACACATTAATACATATAGGCATACAACCATACATACATACATGACACACTAGTATACATTTACATACAACCATACAAATATATCAACATTCAATAGAGCGGCATTTAACATTAAGGAAGACATAACACGAGTGCGTTATAATGCGCTCACGTTATAGTTTTCTTTGGGAATCCCCGAGCCTTAACATTGGTATTTTCTTTGGAATACCAACCCAAAGGCTTGGAGGGCATTCCCAATGACCAGAGATGTGTTTTTGAAAATTCTATAATTTTTTCACATAATCAGGTGAGTGCTCACCATTAGGATTGCATCTAGTTCAATATTGACAAAATAAAACACATGGGTAATGTTAGGTTCTCTCTTAGCTATCCAACGATGTAATTTTTTTCACTTTTTGACAATGTTAAGCCTTTCATCCATAACTTATTTTTTTTGTATGTTTTTTGCCAAAAAAGCAGTGTTTGGTGTTTTTTTCGTTATAAATTAACCATTCATCAAAATTTAAAATAAATTACATTTTTAGAAACTAGACTCCATTGTACAATTTTATTTTATTTTTAAAATCAATTACCTTCAAAATTTTTTAGGGGGAGCACGGCCAAAATTTTCCTTTTCAAGAAGTTCCCACTTAGTAAATTAGTAAAAAATCAAATATTCATTAAAAAATTATCAGAAAAATCATGCATCAACTGGATACTATTAGCTAGCTTCTGATTGTAGTGATTTTAAAAATACTACAAAAAGGTTCACCATGCTAGGGTCAAACAAGAGTTGCTATGCTATGTTTCTCTAAAAAAAACAACACCAATTTGTCTACGTCCCTCTTTTGAACCCCTTATTTTGAACCATTTTCAAAATAAATTAGTAGTTTAGAAAGTAGACTCAGAGCACTTCGATCCTTGTTTTTGTTCCTTCTCAAAATTGAGTGTAACTATCCTCAATTTCACGTCCAAGGTCAGTATTTCCTTATTTCAAAAAAAAGTGGCCACTTAAGCCCACTTTTTGGGAACCATCTTGGTGCACTTACCCATATGTTTCCTTCACTTCTCATTCAAGGAAACTCTAGAGATCTGTAATAGGGATGTCCTAGGGTTTGATTAGAGGACTAAAAGAGGGTTCACCACCAAGTTAGGGCTTGGAAAGACAAGAAATGTAAATGAAATGAAAATTACTATGCAAAACCTAACTAAATGACCTAGGAAATGAGACTAAAATGCAAAATAAAAGACTGAGATAGTTTAGAGGTGCAACTAGAAGAAATGTGTGATCAAAATAAGCTCTGAAACCCTAAAATATTGCAATTTGAAGTCTACAGGGACTCATATGCTAGTCTGGGCGTATCAGTCCCAAACTAGGGTTTCTGGGTGGAAACATGAATTTGGAACTATTGAATCAAGATCTACTAAAAATACAAAAAAATAGGTATACTAGGACTCATACACCACAAGTGGCATATCAGTCCCATTTTGTCGCGAAGTGTCCTAGGGGCAGAATTTTGAAGTGAAACTTTGTGAGCCTCTAAAGATGGATCAAATAAGACCTTTACCACTAGTTTCATGTAGATAGGCTAGATATATTTCTCTAGATTTGAGTTTTCGTGAGCCTTAACAACTTTACATGACAACTTTTACAAATTTTACAAATTTGCGATCTTGATACTTTTGAAGGCTTCAAATCCACTTTTTCTTCAACCTATAATCCTGCAATGACACAAAGAGAGAGAGAGAGAGAGAGAGAGAGAGAGAGAGAGAGAGAGAGAGAGAGAGAGAGAGAGAGAGAGAGAGAGAGAGTGTGTGTGTGTGTGTGTGTGTGTGTGTGTTGTTTTTGTTAGCCTAGAATAGGGGTTTTCCTTAGTCAAACCTTGTTTAGGTGATGAAACCAAATCATGAAACAATGAAATAAGGACATGAAACATGAAATGATGATACCTTGGAGGATGTCTTGGAATACAAATCTTGAAACTAACATGAAGTGGCCATGACGAATGTAGATCTTGATCTCAAATTGAATGTGGAACAATGCTTGCAAATGGATCTTGAATTTCTACAACAAATAATGATGAAATCTTCCTTTCAATGCTTTTAAAGATGCTCTTAAATGACCTTGAATACTGTTGTGAAGTCTTGTAAACTTTTGTAATCATAAAATTGATATTAGTAATTCTCTCTTGAAATTCATAGGTGAAAATGAGTGAAATAACCTTGTATTTATACTTTTTAATGCCAAATTCCTTGAAATTACAACACTACAAGCTAACATCAGATCTAGGAGAATAAAATCCCACCAAGAATTTGAATTTAATTTAATAGGTTTAAGCCACATGACACTCATACACCATAAGAAACTCATATGAGTCCCATTAGGCTAGGCTTTAGGACACCTTTTTCAAGAAAGGCTTAGATTGATGTGAAATTAGGATCAGGGTCCCGAAACTTAGAGGGGACCCTTACACCCAAGGTGGTGTATGAGTCCCAAATCACTATATTTGGGCCATACAATCCAAAAAGACATGAATTATGATTGGATGTTGGTTTATGTCAAGATTATCCTTAGAAAGATGCATTAAATAAAGCTTGTGGATGCAAAATAAGGCCAAATAAGGCATAAAGAAGCCTAATTTATTAATAAAGCCCTAGATTAATGTGAAAGTGTGGTACAACACTTTAAAACAGCTTAAATAAGGAACAACAAAGTCCATTTTGTTTACAAGGGCCCAAGACCTAATGTGAATGCATTAAACACATTACGAAACTAAATCAAGGCTACATTAAGCTCAATTTAACAAGGAAGGCCTAAACAAGCACGAAAATGTAGAGGGATACTTTTTCCTTTTCCACACATTTACTTGAAGCTTTAGACCAGTTGGCCCCTCATCATCCCTTAGGAAAACAACATCCCTTTCTTGGATATACTTTTCAATGTATTGAATACATTTATGTAGCTTTGCAGCCACTTTTTGCTCAGCTTTGAGAATATCTTTAAGATTAGAGAATGCAAATTTTTATTTTAACAAGTTCTTTACAAGACTTTTCTACCTTTTTTTAGATATGAATTTCATGTCTCCACCCAAATGATTCTCTTTTTTTTGTACTTAGATTTGATTTTTCCTTTTCCTTATCATCTATTTCTAATTGTATTTGTTCCATGGAATTCTTAGGTTCAAGAACATTTGACTTATTTTATTCAAACCCACTTATGGCATCATATCTCACTATCTTTTCTTGCACAAATTCATATGCAATATGAAACGTCTTGACTTTATCAATTTCTACATTGCCATTTTCCCATTACACATGTCACACACACTCCTTGCTCAACTTCTCAAGAGAAAAATGAATCTCTTCATTCAATACATTATCTATCTCATTCACTTTGGTTTGCTTCTTTTCAAGTTTTCTTGGGTCATTGTCACACAATCCATTTTGGTTCCCCATTTCCCATAATCCACCATCACATCTCCCCCTCCTAGTAAGTCCATTTTGGGTCCTTCTATCCTTCCCACCCTACCACTCCATATCTCCTTTGTTCCCTCTCTCTTTCCCTCCCTCTCACACACACACAACCTCTCTCCCTAACTCTCTCTATACCTACCTCACCTAAATGTGATGATGATATTGACTAATGGAATAAAAATTGAAAGTTTCACTTGTATGGTGATGTCTAGAGATAAGTTGGATGTGCCTTAGTATACTAGGTTGAAAAAGTACTCAATTAACATCATTTCTAGACATTTTAAAGATATCTTGGAGCTAGTGTGCACATTTTTTTGTGACAAGTATATTACACCAATTTTATTGGAGATAGGGTCCTCTAGTTACACATTATGTTAGATAAATAAGTTCTTCCAAACTATATTGAAATCTTAATTTTGTAACTCTTAATAAAAATAGAGGGAATTTTACATGTAATCATATCTCATTGATGCAACCAATACTTTCAAAAAATTATCATCTCCTCTAAAATTTTTAGGATACGTACCAAGGTTGTAGTGCATGTTATGTAGAAAATCCTTCATGATAATAGATATGAGAGTGAGATAGTAATTGTACATATTAAATTGGGCATAGAGAAGCATGCTTTTCTAAAATGATAACTATGGATTATGGTTATTTAGCTCTAGTTGCATAAATTGATTGTATTAAACTACAATATATATCACCCAATAATAAAAAACATGGTTTTGTAATAGATGTAGTCTTGTTACACTTTGAGTACTTTAAAATATACTTAACTCTGAGATATCTTTAAAATATCTAGAAAAGACGTTAATTGAGTACTTTTTCAACCTAATATGCTAAGGCACATGTCCACCTTATCCCTAGACATCATATTCTCTCTCTCTCTCTCTCTCTCTCTCTCTCTCTCTCTCTCTCTTCTCTCCTCTCACACACATTTAGCCTTTCTCCACCTATCCCTCCATATCTCCCTAAATCTCTCTATACCTAACTCTCCTACCCTACCTCTCTATATATCCCTTCTTCCCTCTTTTTCTTTGTCCATCTATCCCTCCCACCCTACCACTTCCTATATCCCTCCTTCCCTCTCTCCCTATTACACACACAACCTCTCTACACATACCCTTCCCTCCCTCCCTAACTCTCTCTATACCCACCTCTCCTACCTTGAAAAATTTAGAATTTTAGTTTCATGTAAGACATAATTGGTATATTTAAAATTTGTAACCTCACAAAATGGTTTGAGGATGGATCCAAAGAAGGAAAATTCAATTTTTGAATTGCTTACACTAATGCATATATGGATCTATGTGTTAGCTAGTTTTCAAAGGAATTTCATTATATATTTACAAGGAATAAATGAGATTATGAGAGTAGATAAGAAATAATTTCAGAGAACATCAAGATCAAATAGAAGCTATGAATTATTAAAGAAGAAAGTTATAGAGAAACTAGTGTTAGCATTTCCATATTTTGATAAGGTATTTTAAGTTGATTGTGATGCAAGTGGAACTGTAATTGGAGCATTACTAAGTCAACAAGGAAGGCTAGTATAGGAATTTAGAAGTAACTATTAATTTGAGAAATCATGAGTACTTGTTTCAATGGGCTATATGGACATGAGAAAATTTAATAGTTTCCAAGGCACTTAAGTGGAATTATTTAGAGAGAATGTAAATTACAAATAAAATTAATACTAAAAATAGGATATGCACCTAAACATAGATTTATTTTTGCATGTGTCATCATGCCAATGTTTATAAAGAAGGAATCTACTTTGGTAACACTTGAAAAGAAATAAAAAATAAATCTACTCTGTAAACACTTGAAAAGAAGCATACCAAAGTGAATGAGATAGATAATGTATTGACTAAAGAGATTCTTCAAGCTCTTCAGAAGTTGATGAAGGAGCATGTGCACTATGTGCAATGGGAAAATGGAAATACAAAACTGGAGGCAGTAGGTACTAGAATATATGTAATGAAAAAGGAATATGCTTTGAAAATGCTTGAAAAGAAGCATAACAAAGTGAATGAGATAGATTATGTATTGACTGAAGAGATTCTTCTTGCTCTTGAGAAGTTAAGAAAGGTGTGTGAGCAGTATGTGCAATGGAAAAATGGTAATGCAAAATTGGAGCAAGAGGTACTAGAATATATGAAATGAAAAAGGATTTTTCTCTAAAAACACTTGATAAGAAGCAAACCAAAGTGAATGAGATAGATAATATATAATTGACTAAACATATTATTTATTCTCTTGATAAGTTGAGGAAGGATCATGTGCAATATGTGTAATCAGAAAATGGCAATGCAGAAGTGGATAAACTCTTAAGAAGTTGTATATTGCATATGAATTTGTGCAAGAAAAGAAAGTGAGATGATTCTATAACTAGAGTTAAGAAAATGAAGTCAAATATTCTTGAACTTAAGAATTCCATGGAATAAATACAAAATTTGGAAATAGATGATGATAAGGAAAAAGAAAAATCAAATATAAGTGCAAAAAAAAATTTAATTGGGTGGAGACATGACAATCTTATTTGAAAAGGTAGAAAAGTCTTGTAAAGAACTTGTTAAAAGAAGCATTTGCATTAGATCTAATCATAAATACGCTCTCAAAAATGATAAAAAATTGGCTACAAAGCTACATAAAAGTATTTAAGACATTGAAAACTCTATCCAAGAAAGGGATGTTGTTGTCCTAAGGGTTGAAGAGGAAGAACTTGATCCAAAGATTCAAGTAAAAGATATGAAAAAGATGGTAGAAGTTCATAAAAAAGAATAGAAGGGGGTGTTAACATGTAAGAACAATGGGGATGAGGAAAAATCTGTCAATGATCAACTTGTAGATGAAAAAGCAATAGTTGGAAGTGTTGAAACTGTAGCAATAGTTGGATGATCATTTTTTATTGTGAATTTATTAATGTATGCCTAGGCACAAAGTTTCATCCTTATTCTTTACGAAAAATATTGTAACTACTCAAGGAGATATGCTTCCTCAAATTAATCATTTTGAAAGAAACACCTATAAAATTGGAATTTTTGCTCTATCAAGTCTATTGGTATTGTCATATATACATTTAGCCTTGTGACAAGGTTCTAATACTAGAATCATGTGTATAGAGGATTTTGTAGACTCTCTATGTAGAGGAAACCTAAGAGGATCATTAGGAAACATATCCTAAAATTTAGAAAGTAAAAGGTAGTCTTGGATTAAATATTATTTTGGATCATCTAGCTGATGCAACTTAATAGCATACATTTCACACCCTTTCCTCCTTTCCTT
The DNA here is from genome assembly GCA_007258455.2 of Sequoia sempervirens. Taxonomy (NCBI): domain Eukaryota; kingdom Viridiplantae; phylum Streptophyta; class Pinopsida; order Cupressales; family Cupressaceae; genus Sequoia; species Sequoia sempervirens. The sequence continues at coordinate 56,779 of VDFB02386069.1, read as the reverse complement.
CTTAGCTTGCATGGCTAAAATATACATCAATTTAATTTCCCAATTTCCTCCATGAATTTATAGTTGGTTACAAAAATCATATAAACATTCAACCACCTTTGTAAAATAGTCATGTTTTTCTGTATGATATTAAAGACAATTCATGCTTAAGATTACATCATATGATTATAATTGCACTACATATATATTTTCTTCTAAAGAGAATAAACATCTAGGTTTAAATTAGCTAGCCTAAAAAAAATATTCTACCATAACCCTTGATTGATTGGTATATTGAATAGACCATATAGATACCCCTCTTAGGTATTTTACTTAACACCTAAGGTGCTATAAAATATTTAGTTTCTCTAATATATAATAAAATGATAATAAGAAAATTTAAAATTGTACTTGGCGTATCAATAAGAGTTAAATTTGATAATTAACCTAGTGATTATCCACCACTACATGAATGCTCTACTAAATGATTATTTTTTGAGATGGTAGTGAAGGTTTTCTCACTATATTTCCCTAGTTCTAGTTTGGATAATTATTCAAATAATGATCACCACCACAAGTGAAACACCCTCCAAGTGATTCTCTTCTTTTAGGTATTCTTTCACTATTTTTATTTTTTCCTTTTTACCCATTCTTTCTTCTTCAAAATTTAGAATTATTATTTTTAGAATCCTTTCCATTTTGTCTCTATGTGGAATTTATTTTCTTATTATATTTCTTCTTCTTAAAGATGGATATTTTTTAGAATTCCCAAACTTTTTGTGGAACGTATCTCTCAACATTTTAATAGATTTCAATTTCTATTCTTGTTTGATTATCTTTTTAAAAACTTAACACATAGTTGATGGTCAATGAATGTCCACTTCTCCTCTCACTTGAGGGTTGAAACCCATGATGAATTTCAAGATTTGGAAATGTTCATCACACTAATATTTCAATGTGTATTTGAGATGTCTATTGAAATTATCCCAATAGTCAGTTGTTAATATCTCTCATTTTTTTATATTCTAAAAATTATTTAAGATCTAATCAAAATAAAGTTGTAGTAACTATCTTTGTTTGAACATGGCTAAAAATTAATTCTAAATTAAAAATTTTGACTTATGTCTTGTCTCCCTTTTCTTAAGATCCTAACAAATGGATTCTTCATTTGAAATTTTCTATTACCCCTAAATAAATTTGGTAATTTTGAGTAATTTCTTATTTCAAGTATTTTTCCATTTCACTAAGCCAACCTTTAGCACTATCACCTAGGACTATACCAACAAAGTTAGGTGGATGCATCTTTTACATATCTCAAGCTAGTTAATTCCTTGCAATAACATTTCTCTATATTCCTTCATGATTAGGTTATTGATGACTATAAATTATACTAACATCATGACTTTGTTCAAAAAAAATTTCCCAATCTAGAGGTATTTGAACCTCATTTTATAAATTTTGTATTCTCTCTTTATTTCTATTAGTGTGGTTAAAATTTGTTCCAATTTGGTCATTGAATAATTTTCTATTTTACCTAGCAACACATGACTACTTCCTAAGTTCATTCTAGTCCATAGCATTGTTAACTTTATATAATCAAGTACTTGATACATTAAATTAGGAAAATGTCTTAATTTACTAAATTTCAATCTAATCAAAGTTTAAATGTCATAAATTTTGGAAATAAAAGTTATAATTTTATTTTATTTTTATTTCTATTAGATTACATGTTCTATTTATAATAAGGGTTTTTCACTTGTATTCTCTCAAATTTCTACTCAAACACTACTTCATTGGGTTCTTCATTTCTTGATTCTACTTTAACATTAGTAGGAGTGTGATATACTCACAAGTACTCCTATATAACATCTCAACTAATTATTGGTGCATCATTGCCACACCGAAATGACATGTGAATTTTTTAAGGTTTCTTGGGTTTACATTCAATTTCAATATGTATTACTACTTATATAATTTCTTGAGTTTCATATGAACCAAGTTGTCATGAAGTTTTGGTATCATAAATTCATATCTCTTCTTGAGGAGGTGGTTGGATTAAGGATTTTTTTTCCAAGTTGGCTTGACTTTATTTTAAAAGATTTTCTCCCAACATTTTTCTTAAAACTTGTCATATCTATGTATAGGAAAGTACAAATTAGTTAGGTTTAAATTCAAGTTCATTAACATACTCCAAATTTAGTATACTCGAGTTCCTAGAGTTTAAACCTATTCTTTGATACTTGTAGTGTAGGAAAATGCATACCTTTGTATTTTTACACTTGTTTGAGCTTGCCTTGCTTTATTTATCCTTATTTATGTCTTAATTGGTCCTATTTTGCATCCACAAGCCTAATAAACTATATATTTTTTTAGCTAATCCCAATGAACATCAATGGATAAATGATTATTTAATGATTCTATCTCAATGTACCTATTTTTTGGGTCAAGACTAAGAAGACACCTAGGGTGTCTTTATTCCCCAAAGGTCTTGGGACCCTGATTTCAAGTGTGCCTTAAGCTGGCCCCTTTCGGAGTCTGCACCTCAAGTTTCATGCCTTGGGACTAAGACGCCACCTAGGGTATCTTAGCCCCCTTAAGGTATTTTTTAAATCTAATTTCAAATTATAGCAGGATTTAGCCCCCTTTAATTAATGAATTCATATGTCGGCTTTTTTTTGTGTAATTTTAGGATATTAAGCATGGATAATTATGAATACAAGGTTATTTCATTCATTTTTTTCATATATATACAAGCAATCTAACAAGCATTCAAGTATTCATTCTGAAGGAAAGTTTATGATATCAAGAGCATTCAAGAGCAATCCTTCAAGCATTTGGAGCCATCATCAAGTTTCAAGCATCATATGAAGCATATTGTTGCATCATATTTGTTATTGTGCTAACATTTTTTATGTAGGGATTATGATTCATTCAAGTGTTTCATTCAAGATCAACATCATTCAAGCAAGAGTCAAGAACCACATCAATTGTAGCCGTTTCAACCATAATTGCAGCACCTCATTACAAGGGTTTGGAGAGTTGTAACATTGCATGATGTTCATTCATCAGTTCCCTCCATTCTATTTCCTTTCAAGGTTTAATTACCAACAAGGGATTTGACTAAGGAAAACCCCCATTTACTAACAATCAACAAGTTTTCCCTCTCTTACAACTAGTGTGCTTGTGATTGCAAATTTAGGTTGAAGACTTGAAGATCATTTGAAGTGCAAAGTTGTCAAGTTGTAAAGTTGCATTGCAAAGTTTTCATCTTCATAGAAATTCACCTATAGGCCAAATTTGAAAGTTTCAGAACCTAGTATTTGAGAAGAAGTGTAGACATCAAGCCTCAAGGTCACTTTTAGAGATTTTTGAAAGTCAGATCAAGACTAAGATGGTAGTAAGGGCATATTATTCCTCCAAGTGGAATTTTTCAAAGATTCTTTCATATCCTATTTCAGCATTCGAAGATTTTGTATCTTCCCAGAAAAACAATAGTGGGACTAAGACAACAGTAAGGGCGTCTTTGTCCTCCATAGCACATTTTAACAGTTTCTTTTCATTTCTAGAATCCTCACAACATTTCCATACTTCCCAGGTTCACACATCCTAATTGTCAAAGTAAGTTTGTTGTTGCATAATTTCATCAGTTGCACTCATCATTTAGCTTGCATTATTAAGTTTTGTGAGTTGAATGCTTAATTGTCTTTTGCAAGCTTTTGCTTGGTAGTGAACCCTTCAAAGCTTAAAGAACCACCCTCCTAGGTCTTCCTTTTTGAGAATTGATTCACCTCGTGAGGTTGATAGTCAATCCCATTAGGCTTCCTAGGACATTAAATTGAATAACCCAAGGAAAATAGGGCACTATCCTCGCTCATTTTCTTATTGTTCATTTTGGTGAACTAGACTCTTTATACAACACTCATTTTCTGATTTCATGTCCTTTAAAGTCCTAGATATAGGTTGCATTCATTCTTGCATTGCATATTACATTAACAAATTCTCATCTAGGGTTTCTCATATTTACATTAGTGAAAGTGCCTATCAGTTGAATTTTTTCTCTCTTGCATCATCTTATCTCATTGAAAAACTAAAAACAGTATTGGTAATCATCATAATTACATTTAAAAACATTTTTATTGCATTCAAAATTGAAAAAATTGCATCCAACTTTGCATCTAATTTCTTGTCACTAGTTACTTTTTGTTGCATTCCACTGCATAGTTTTATGTTTCCAAACACCAGGTCCTTGGGTAGGCAACCTCTAAACACTGTAGACAATCCAAAATATTTCTTTTTTCTAAGCAACACCTCTACTAGGACTAAAACACCCTTCCTGGCATCTTAGTCCCTCTTAGGGTTTTTGGTCCAGAACTGCCTCTCTGTTGTTTGTTGTCTGTTCTAGTCCAGGCTAGAGCATCAAAATCTCACCACTAGGACCAAGACACCATTACTAGCGTCCTAGTATCTATTGAATTTGAGTTTCCAATTTTCAAGGTTTGAAGTTGCTTTGTTGTGCTTTTGTTTGTTCCTTTTAATTTTCTAAACATTATAGTTTGCAAAGTTTTCGTTATTCCAATTTATTTTATTTCAAGAGTAATTGCAAGCATATGATATTGCGTTCATTGCATTTATGTGGTTTATCCCTTGCATGAGCTATACTACTTGGTGTCCTACTACTAATACTATGATGAGGCGAAGTGCAAGACTCATGGCATCCCATGATAAAACACTCATTATGGATCTTGGGTTATCTAGATCTCTTACTCCTAGTGTTGGTACTAGTTCACTAGGTATGGACTCTACCTTTGATACCTCTTTTTCTATACCAACCTTACTACAAGTGTTATGCCAAGTGTTCAAACAATGGTTGATCATATCCCTCAAGAGAACGTAATGAAAATGCATGAAGACCTAGCCTATTTGCAAAATAGCATAAGTTATCAAAACATTTCCAACTGTTATACCTTGTTGGAGTTAAAATGACACTGAGAGGGGAGGTGAATCAGTGTCTTAACAGATTTGACCAATTTTCACAAATTCAAAAACCATAGCTCAGATTTTATCTCAATATACTCTGATTAATGCATTCATGAGTTGAATGTAATCATTCATAAACAGAATTGAGAAAAGTAATAACCAAACAGTGAATTGAAATAATCAACAACACAGTAAAGCAGAGGGAACTCAAAAGAACAAGGAGACTCAAGATTTTACTGAGTGGAAAACCCTCCTAGGGTATAAAAACCACTCCCAAAATGCCTTCCAGGCTTAATCTTTTAATCAAAAGTTCACAATGCCTTATAGGCTGATTTTTGAGCACCCACTCAAGGAGCACCAACCCCTCAAATTATACATCTGAAAAATAAAAATATCTCAGAGGATCTCTCTATTTTCCTCATATACCTAATACATTTTGATACAGCCAAAGAACAATATTCCTGAATTACAATCAGAGCCTTTTTACAGGTTTCAACACTGGTATTTATTTACATTTCAAGTATGTTTGTTATGAGGAAATCTTCAAAAAGTGTTTTTCACAAGATTCTCAAATTCTCTTGCTGATTTTTGAATATGAGGCTGAATAATGACAATTTGTCAATGATGATAAAAATCAAGAGTAATGCTTATCCAGAGAGCTGCAAATCATCCATTATTTCAAAAACGCAACAGCTCAAAAAGAAACTCAATGAATATTATGTTATGTAACCGTTCTGAGATTCGATGCAATCAATGATGTCAGCTTGCAACTATATTTAGAAATTTCCATGAAGGCCACAGAGTTTAAGACTTCATTAACCATTTGCTGAGACATCTAGATAGTTCCGCCAAAGGCAATTAAAATGTTTATCGTTCCTTTTAGTTATTGCTTTTTCCATAACCCATCAGAGTCAGGGAGAAGACATAATGACTACATTATGTTATGCCGAGAGCTCATATGTTTTGTTCTTTCCAATCGCTGAGACATCAGAATCTTTCTCACCGAGATGCCCTTTTGTTTCATTCACTGTCACTATAGCCTTTTCCTCATTTGCTTTCACTGTGACCCAGCGATGTCGGGAAGACCTCTCGCAGATCACATGATGTTTCACTAAAAGCCCTCTTATGTGTCGCTGTAACCATGAACCGTCGGGGAGACGTTTTGTAGATAAGACTTTGTTTTTCCCAAAGTCATCCTTTCACCCCATGTCACTGAGACAATACGAAGTCGAGGAGATGCTATATAGAATTCTCTATGTTTCACCGAAAGTCCACAAGATTCACATTGGTCGACGTGACATAAGGTCTTTCTTGCCGACGAGTCCATCCATCCTGTATATGTTGTTGTAACTTCAAACAATCAGGGAGACCTCTTGTAGATCATTTCATGTCATACTGAAACAACCCGAACACACCTTAGATCGCCAAGAAAATTTGATTTTCATATCGATAGAGACCTTTTGTCTTATGTGGTTCGCTATAACATTATGATATTGGGGAGACCTCCTGTAGAGCACACCATGTCTTTTCGAAAGTCTTCATCCACTTGTGTGTCACTATAGCATACCATTATCGGGGAGACCTCTCGTAGAAAGCTTGAGTCATACCAAAAGACCTCATCGACTCTAAGTCGCTGAGATAAATAATTTTTTATGTCGACAAGGAGCCTTTTGTTTTCCATCGGTGAGACCGAGGTCACTTGCCGAGACCTCATACCGATATTGCTAACTCTTATCAAAAATCCTTTTGTGCCAAGTCAGTAAGACACCACGAGATTGCCATGATATTTCATCAAAGCTATAACTCTCACCGATAAGCCTCCTCTAACGCCAGTCAGTAAGACAATTCACACTCACCAAGACCTTTCATCGATGTACATGAGTCATACCGAAGGGTTCTCTTAGTTTTCGGTCGATATAACAATTCAAAATCACCAAGACACATGCCGATGAAGGATTACTTATGTCGAAGAACCACCTCAAGTATTAGTTGGTGAGACCTAATGAAATCGCTAAGACCTCATCCCGATGGCCAAACTCATGCTGATATGCCTATCCAAATGTAGGTCGGTAAGACATGACGTATTCGATGAAACATTATACCGAAGATGATTTCCTTTGCCGATATTCTCTTTCCACTATCACCAAGACCACAATCAATGTCATCCCGATATGTTCCTTTTCCTTCGATCAGTGAGACAATGAGTATGTTATGCCGAAAGATACTCAAAGGTGAATTTTGACATCAAGGACAAACCAAACAGATCACAACTGAGAACCAACAAACTCCCCACTTTGTCCTTGATGGAAAAACACAAATGATTCTCCCCCTTTTTGCCTCAATGATAAAGGATAGAAGAGAAGAATGTGCAATGCCAAAAAACACAACTGAGAAGCCAACCAAATACCATAAGAACCAGCTACAAATAGAGCAATAGTGCAGCAACCAAGATAGTAGGAGAGCTGTAAGTGAAACAAAACATAGAACATGCTCCCCCTAAGCTGAAGCTTGGTGAATTAGAGTAGTAACGATTGAGAGATAACTCCCAATCGAAGTCTTCGCCTTTCAAATAACTCTTTTGCTAAGGGCTTAGTAAAAATATCAGCCACCTAGTCTTGTGATCCAACAAAATGTAAACATACTTCATTAGCCAGAACCTTTTCTTGTAGAAAATGAAACTTGTTAGCAATATGTTTAGTTCGAGGGTGCATAACATGATTTTTTGAGATATTTATCGCACTTGTGTTATCATAGAGAATAGAAACAAGTTTAGGAACCTCAATACCCATATCAGATAGAGTTTGACTCATCCAAAGAACTTGAGTACAGCATGAAGTGGCAGCAATGTATTCTACTTCAACAGTAGAAAGAGAAACAGACTCTCGTTTCTTGCTGTGCCAAGCCACTAAACGATCACCAAGAAAGAATGCAGCACCACTGGTGCTTTTCCTATCATCCAAACAGCCAACCCAGTTAGCATCAGTATAAGCAATCAAAGAGAAATCATTTCTTCTTGGATACCAAAGACCATAATCAAGAGTGCCCTTAATGTATTTAAAAATCCTTTTAACAGCAGTGACATGGGATTCTTTAGGTGATGCCTGAAACTGTGCAACAGTGCAAACTGCCTGCATAATGTCAGGTCTAGAGGCAGTTAAATATAATAGACTACCAATCATTGATCTATATTCAGTTTGATTTGTATCAGGGGAATCATCAACCTTAGTAAGTTTGCATCTAGTAATCATTGGAGTGCTAACTGGATGGCATTCATCTATCTGAAATTTCTTAAGCATCTCTCTAGCATACTTGGTTTGATAAAGAAATATTCCATTTTCACATTGAGAGATTTGAAGACCCAGGAAGAAATTTAATTCTCCTAATAATGACATTTCAAATTCAGATTCCATTAGTTGAGAGAATTTTTTACTTAATGTAACATTGTTGCAGCCACATATAGTGTCATCAACATATATTTCAACAACCAGAATATCATAACCTTCAGTTTTAACATAAAGATTGCTATCTACACCTCCTCTAACAAAACCATTTGAAAGAAAATGATTGTCCAGCCTAGAGTACCAAGCTCTAGGTGCTTGTTTTAAGCCATAGAGGGCCTTTTTCAATCTGTAAACATGATCAAGCTTATCTTTGCACATAAATCCTTTAGACTGTTCAACATAGACCTCTTCATCTAAAGTGCCATTTAAAAAAGCAGTTTTGTCATCCATTTGATAAACAATAAAGTCTTTATAAACAGAATAAGCCAAGAATATTCTGATAGATTCTAATCTAGCAATGGGTGCAAAGGTTTCACCAAAATCAATACCTTCTTGTTGAGCATAGCCTTTGCAGACAAATCTTGCTTTGTTGCGAATAACATTACCATTTTCATCAAGCTTGTTTATGTATATCTATTTTCCTCCAATGACATTCTTGTCATCTGGTCTTGGGACTAACTCCCAAGTCTGATTTTTCTCAATTTGATCAATTTCTTCCTGCATAGCATTAAGCCAACATGAGTCTATGAGAGCTTCATTAAAAAATTTAGGCTCAAACTGAGTAACTAGACAAAAAGCTATTTGTGCCTTTTCATCAGATTCTGCAACCTTTCTTCTAGTTTGAACTCTTGCATTTTTATCCCCAATAATTTGATCTTTGGGGTGATATTTAGCTAGGGATTTTGATGCAACCCCTTCAGGACTTGTTGTTTCATTTCTAGGGCTTGTTGAATCAGTTCCTTCTGAAATTATTTCTAGTTCAAGTTCTTCTTCCTCAATATCCTGTAAAGATTCGGCATACAAATGTGGTCTTTCATCAAATTTTACATTAACAACTTCAACAATCTTATTAAGCCTTTTGTTAAGGCATGTATAAGCTTTGTTGTGAGTTGAGTATCCCAAAAAGATACCCTCATCACTCTTTGATTGAAAGCTCCCAAGGTTATCATCATCTTTCTTGATAAAACACTTACTTCCAAAAATTTTGAAGTGTTTGATAGAAGCAATTTTTCCGTACCAAAGTTCATAAGGAGTGTGTTTAGATTTCACCCTAAGCTGCACTCTATTCAAAATGTATACAGCTGTATGAACAACTTCTTTCCAATACATATTAGACAACTTAGCTTCATCTAGCATGGTTCTAGCTATTTCTTTTATAGTTCTATTCTTACATTCAACTACCCCATTTTATTGAGGTGTCTTTGTTGCAGTATACTGTCTTTTAATGCCATGTTGTTCACAGTAATCAATAAACTCTTGAGAGGTGAACTCACCTCCTTTGTCAGATCGCAGACATTTAAGTTTCAAATCAGATTCCTTCTCAACCAATTTATGGAAGATTTTAAACCTTTCAAATGCTTCTGATTTGTGCTTAAGAAATATGACCCAAACCATTCTAGTATAATCATCCAAAAATAGCATAAAGTACCTTTCACCATTAATAGACCTTGTTCTGGTTGGTCCACATAAATTAGTGTGCATAAGTTGTAAAGGTTTTGAAGAAGAATGTTCTTTTGTTTTGAAGTTGATTTTAGTTTGTTTACCACTTAGACATTCTTTGCACACAAAATTTTCTGGCTTTTTAAGGATTGGTAAACCTCTAACATTCTGATTCTTACTTATTCTAACCAGATTTTCAAAGTTTATGTGTCCTAATCTTTTATGCCATAACCAGCTTTCTTCAATTTGGCTCATTAAACACATACCTTAATTATTGTCATTGCTTGATGTGTTGAGAAGGTTGTACATATTTCCTTTTGTCCTCCTTCCAGCTGCAATAGCCTTTCCTAGCTTGTTTTTAATCTCACATCCCTGCGAAGTGAAAGAACATGATAACCACTATCACATATTTGACTAACACTTAGAAGATTATGCTTGAGACCTTCCACATAATACACATTATAGACAGGAGTAGTGTCTTCATTCAGAAGAAGTGAACCTCTACCTTTAATTTGAATACCAGAGTTATCACCAAACTTAACGTATCCACCTACATAATCTTCAAGATTTATAAACTTATCCTTGTCACCAGTCATATGGTTAGAACATCCATTGTCTAGGACCCATAAGTCCTTTTTCATGGAATGAAAAGCTGTTTGAACCAACATAGTTTGCTCAATGTTGTTTACAGTCTTAGGTTTCCAAACCTTTTTAATTTTCTGTTGTTTAGATTGCAGATCAGTTCTGTACTATTTGATAGAATGTCCCAAAGTATTGCATGTAAAACATCTGATTTTTCTAACAAAACCATAGTGTTGCCTAAGACCAAACCTGGATATTCTAGGATTCATAAGCCTGCAAGTGCTCACCTTATGGCCAAATTTGTTGCAGAAAAAACAATAACCATAAAAGAAAGGATTGACTCTGCATGAAGATCTATTACCTCTTAAAGACTTAACACAGTCCTTACCAAATTCTGAGTGATTTGAACCTGAACCTTTGACTTCAAAAGAGGGGTTTTGTTTTGCATGGTCAATTGAGCATTCACCCTTTTCGTAACCAACACCAGTTTTATCTTTGTACATCTTCTGCTTTCTGAGCATCTCATTTAGTTTGAGAGTGCTTTCATATTTTTCAATTTCCTTCCTAAGATAGACTACTTCTTGTTCCAGTTTTTGAATTTCTTGATCTTTGTAGCTTATAGTCTCTCGAAGGCAGTCTTCAACTCTTTTAGCTTCTTCAAGTTGAGTTTTCAGAGAGACCATTTCTTGATCTAGTTTATGTTCTTGAGTAAGAACTTGTTTTTTGAGTTTTCTGATCTCTTGTAAAGCACATTTCAGCTCACTTTCAAGATCTACTTCACCGTCTTCAATGTCAATGGTGTTTGTACCATTTTGCTGAGTAATTTCAGCCATGAACAAGGTTTCATCTTCTTCAGCTAATGAATCTTCAGACTCAATATCAGATTCATCCCTACTAAATAGATTTTTCTTCTTTTTGAAATAGAAGTTTCGATTAGGTTTGCAGGTCTTCTTCATAGGTTGTTTTTCAGTTGTCTTGTTGTCGCAAATTTGATCATCATAGGGACACTTTGCAGCAAAGTGACCTATTTTGCCACAGTTAAAACATTTAAAGGGAAGTTTTCCCTTATATTTTCCTGATCCCTTTTTAAATCTTCTAACAAAATGGGATTCTTTAGAATCAGACAACTCTGATTCACTGACTTTGACTTTTTCTTTCTTTTCAATGTTAAAGGTAGTTTCTTTTCCTGTTGAATTGTTTTTGCTAGTTCTAATTTCATAGGCAGTAAGTATTCCTTGTAGGATGTCTAAGGTAAGCTTATCAAAGTGTTTCTTTTCTTCTAAGGCTGAAACCTTAGATTCAAATTTGGATGGCAAGGTTCTAACAACCTTTGTGACTGCATCAAATTCATTAACCTCTTGACCTAGACCTTTCATTGAATTGACAACTTCATCAACTCTTAGGAAATATTTAGCCACTTTTTCATCATCCTTCATTTTCAACTCCTCAAACTGATGTTTGAGTGTAATGATTTTTAACAGTTTGACTTTCTCATTCCCTTGATAAATAGTTTCAAGTTTTTCCCAGATTCCATGAGCATATTTGCAATGCATGACTTTAATGAACACATCTTTAGTTAACCCACACAAGATGGCATGCTTAGCTTTGGCATTTGTTTCATACCTCTTTTTTTCAGCAACATCAGTGGGAATAGATTCTGTTACATTGCAATCATTTAAAACAATGCTCCAAACATCAACATCAAAAGAAACAAGAAAATCTTCCATTCTGATTCTCCAGAACACATAATCAGTTCCATCAAATAACGGAGCTCTGGATACAAAGGCATTGTCTTGAGAATGTGCAATTAAAAACAAACTCCAAGACCAAGATCAATCCAAGGTGATTAAAACCTATCAGAGGACCCTATGCTCTGATACCAATTGTTGGAGTTAAAATGACACTGAGAGGAGGGGTGAATTAGTCTCTTAACAGATTTGACCAATTTTCACAAATTCAAAAACCATAGCTCAGATTTTATCTCAATATACTCTGATTAATGCATTCATGAGTTGAATGTAATCATTCATAAACAGAATTGAGAAAAGTAATAACCAAGCAGTGAACTAAAATAATCAACAACACAGTAAAGCAAAGGGAACGTAGAAGAACAAGTAGACTCAAGATTTTACTGAGTGGAAAACCCTCCTGGGGTATGAAAACCACTCCCAAAATGCCTTCCAGGCTTAATCTTTTAAACAAAAGTTCACAATGCCTTATAGGCTGATTTTTGAGCACCCACTCAAGGAGCACCAACCCCTCAAATTATACATCTGAACAATCAAAATATCTTAGAGGATCTCTCTATTTTCAGTCAAGCTCATAACTCTTTGTTTTCCTCATCTACCTAATACATCTTGATATAGCCAAAGAAAAATATTCCCGAATTACAATCAGAGCCCTTTTACAATTTTCAACACTGGTATTTATTTACATTTCAAGTATGTTTGTTATGAGGAAATCTTCAAAAAGCATTTTTCACAAGATTCTCAAATTTTCTTGCTGATTTTTGAATATGAGGCTGAATAATGACAGTCTGTCGATGATGATAAAAATCAAGAGTAATGCTTATCCAGAGAGCTATAAATCATCCATTATTTCAAAAATGCAATAGCTCAAAAAGAAACTCAATGAATATTCTATTATGTAACTGTTCTGAGATTCAATGCAATCAATGATGTCAGCCTGCAACTATATTTAGAAATTTCCATGATGGCCACAGAGTTTACGACTTCATTAACCATTCGCTGAGACATCTAGATAGTTCTGCCAAAGGCAATTAAAACGTTGATCGTTCCTTTTAGTTATCGCTTTTTCCATAACCCATCAGATTCAGGGAGAAGACATAATGACTACATTATGTTACGCCAAGAGCTCATATGTTTTGTTCTTTCCAATCACTGAGACATAAAAATCTTTCTCACAGAGACACCCTTTTGTTTCATTCACTGTCACTATAGCCTTTTCCTCATTTTCTTTCGTCGTGACCCAGCGATGTCAGGAAGACCTCTTGTAGACCACATGATGTTTCACCAAAAGCCCTCTTATGTGTCACTGTAACCATCAACCGTTGGGGAGATGTTTTTTAGATAAGACATTTTTTTCCCGAAAGTCATCCTTTCACCCCGTGTCGCTGAGACAATATGAATTTGGGGAGATGCTATATAGAATTCTCTATCTTTCACCAAAAGTCCACATGATTCACATTGGTCGCCATGACATAAGGTCTTTCTTGCCGACGAGTCCATCCATCCTGTATATATCACTGTAACTTCAAACCATTGGGGAGACCTCTTGTAGATCATTTCATGTCATACCAAAACAACCTGAACACACCTTAGATCGCCAAGAGAATTTGATTTTCATACCGATAGAGACCTTTTGTCTTATGTTCTTCACTATAACATTATGATATCAGGGAGACCTTCTGTAGAGCACACCATGGCTTTCCGAAAGTCTTCATCCACTTGTGTGTCGCTATAGCATATCGTTATCAGGGAGACCTCTCGTAGAAATCTTGAGTCATACCGAAAGACCTCATCCACTCTGAGTCGCTGAGACAAATCATTTTTTATGTCGACAAGGAGCCTTTTGTTTTCCATTGACGAGACCGAGGTCACTTGCTGAGACCTCATACCGATATCGCTAACTCTTATCAAAAAGCCTTTTGTGCCAAGTCAGTAAGACACCATGAGATCGCCATGATATTTCATCAAAGCTATAACTCTCACTGATAAGCCTCCTTTAACGCCAATCGGTAAGATAATTCACACTCATCAAGACCTTTCATCGATGCACATGATTCATACCGAAGGGTTCTCTTAGTTGTCGATCGATGTAACAATTCAAAATCGCCAAGACACATGCCGATGAAGGATTACTTACGTCGAAGAACCACCTCAAGTATTAGTCAGTGAGACCTATTTAAATCACTAAGACCTCATCCCGACGGCCAAACTCATGCCAATATGCCTATCCAAACGTGGGTTAGTAAGACATGACGTATTGGATGAAACATTACACCGAAGATGATTTCCTTTGCCAATATGCCCTTTCCACTGTCGCCAAGACCATGATCAATGTCATGCCGATATTTTCCTTTTCCTTCGATCGGTGAGACAATGAGTATGTTATTCTGAAAGATACTTAGAGGTGAATTTTGACATCAGGGACAAACCAAATAGATCACAACTAAGAACCAACATACCTACCATAGATAATATTCACTGTATGATGGAAAGTGATGAAGGACTAGAAGTTGTGTGTAACATAGCTCAAATATTTGGAAAACATCTTCCTCCCACCACTAATGCGCTCAAGCTTCAAACAATATGCAAATCCAAGGAGGAAATAAAACCCCTCCTCCTTCAACCATAACTTCAATTCCCACCTATACCAATCCTCAAGTGACCACAACGATGCAACCAACTAGTAATTTCCTTCCTACCTCAAACATTTCCACTAGTGCTCCTTATACCTATGTGGCACCTAATCCTATATCTCCTCTCATAACCAATCCATTCATTGTTCCTTCCAACACATACAAACCACCACCATATTCATCTCCATCTCAAAACACAAGCAATGACCCTATCATTAACCACATTTTACAAAGCCTTTCATCCATTCAACGTCAGGTTTCCACCATAAATCAAAAATAAAAAATGGTCCACCTTCATACTATGTTAAAACCAACCCACTCTCCTTGGAGATATTGAGAACTCTCGTGCCACAAGGTACAGAGATCCCTAGATTTGAGAAATATGGAGGAAAGGGAGATCATGTTAATCATGTTAATGCCTTTACTACTTTATGTAGTGACTTTATCCTTTAAGAAAAACTTTTGGCTAAGCTTTTTCCTTGATCCTTGAAATACATTGCCTTGGACTAGTTTTCCACATTACCGAATAACTAAATTCATTCATTTAATGAACTTTTTGAAGCCTTCAATAACCATTTCCAAGTGTATATGGTTCTTGAAATGACATTAGCTGGTTTGATGAGATGCAAGCAAAATGAAGGTGAAAAAGTCAGACTTTATTCCCATTACCAATTGCTTTATTCCTAAATTAGTGTGAAGATTCTCAATTCTCGCTTTCAAAAGATGTTCATAGAAAATTTACAAAGTAAGATACAAGACAAGCTTACCATGATGAAATTCCCTTCCTTGATGTACTTGAGCATTGCCCTTTGAGATTATCAGAATTTTGTAGTTAGTTGTGAAACAAAAACCACCTCTACCCATCCTGAAAAGTTTAAATATTAAAACCAAAATGCCTACCAACCTTTTAGAAGACAATTTTTTTTTTCCTCCAACTAAATTCCACCTCCCAACCTACCCAACATGTTGATACCCAAGTAGCTGCCATAAAGAAGAGTAATCCTTATATCTTTGGGGATCCACAAAGATAATTTAATCCCTTACCCGACACACTCCAAAACATCATGACTCAATTATTAAACAAAAAAATGCTTTTACTTTACCTCCCATTTGACCTCTTGACCCTAGCAAGCCGTTACCTCCTAGCATTAGACACATCGCCTATTGTGCTTATCACCAAAAAAAAGGACATGGTAGAGAACATTGCAAGCATCTTAAACATCTTGTGCAAGACCTTATTGATTCTAATAATATTCAAATTGGAGGTGTGAATGACAATGGTAATACATTTGTAGCTCCTCCTAACCAAAACTTTCAAATCTTTACCAATCCCATGCCTAACCATAATATTTCATTTGTTAAGGCTAGTGAAACTAAGCCCGATGTAATGAATGTTGACACAGATGATGATAACATGAGAAATAACAAACCAAATCCTATGGATGATGATGAAAAAACTCCTATGGATACTCATGAATAAATTCTTATCAATACAATGATAGGAGTGATTGACATTGAGCCTTGTAAACAGAAAACCAAAATGCTAGTCGACATTACTTTCTCTTCAAAAGAAACAATAAAAAATATACTTGATGTTCCTCTTTACGTAGCTGATGGAATCAATTATAACAATCCCACTCCTAGGATTTTAATTGATCCCATCTATGGAGAAAATGTGATCACAGAAGTACTATTACATGCACATGAACTCACTCAAGATAGATATGATAAACCAAAGGCATGGGTTAAAACACATAATGGTTTTGCTCGTGCTACAATGGGCTAGATCACACTCCCCTTACAAGTAGGACTAAAGAAATTAAATGTATCATTCTCTATAATCTCTAATACAGACCAATTTCATGTGATGTTAGGCTGCAAATGGCTTCACTCCATGAATGCGGTCCCATATATTGTCCATAAGTGCTTAAAGTTTCCAGTCGGAAATGAAATATTCACTATGAACCATAGTGGATTTAGACCTCCATCTTCCCATGGAAATTTTTCCTTAGACTACTTTTGGCCTAAGCCCATGGAACTTATAAGACCTCGTGAGGACTTCCTTTTCCTATCTTACCAAAAGTTCAAAGCAAAGTGCACAACCAAGCTATCCCTTGAAAACTTGCCTCCACCTATGATCAAACCTCCACCCACGCTCGAACCTTCACCCCTTGAAGAAAAAATTAAATCCCTTCCATCTAACCAAGACCCATCCATCAAAAGTCCCTTTCCTATTTCCTACAAAAGACCAAGAGAACACCAAACAAGTCTTAATCCGCATCTTAAGAAAATTTATAAAGCCAAAGAGAAAGTGGTTGAACAACCTCTCATGATTTCTTCCATTCTTCCCTCACAAGAAGAAAAGGAACCTATGGTTGACAAACCTGCTCCTACACAACTTGAAAATCATAATAAAAGAAACAAAAATGCTAGAGCGTAGGCATAGACATTGTGCTATTGCTTGAAAGATGACCAAAGAGATCAACATTGAAAATTAAAATCTAAACTTGACAGAAGCAATAAATGATGAGCCTCCTCCATTACTAGAATAAACAGATCCTCTGTCTCCAACACAACAAGGACCAACACTTTCTATGGATATTATCATTTTTCCTCTTGTTGTGGTTAACTTGGATGACAATGAAGAAACTACTAAAATTGATGAGCAAGTGCATAATAAGTTGAATCTCTTATTTTCCTTTTCGATGAGATTAAATGATAACAACCATGGTGATCCTCTTAAATAGAGTGATTCACCATGTGTTGAACCTGGTAATTATCCTAGTACAACACTTGATGTTGTCCCTCTCACTAGTAATATGCATTCCACATATACTGAACAAGGCTGGGATGTGGATGACCTGCTGAATTGTTGACTTGCATGTGCTTTAGTAGTATTTTTGCTTTATTTTTTGTGATTGCATGTGCATATTGTGATCTCCTATGATGTTTTATTTGATGTTTCCTCTCTATGTGCATTTCTCTATTTGTACCTTCATTCTTCTAGATCTGTCATACACTTTTTCCTTTTCATTGGTCCTTACCTTTTATTTCTATTTCACTTTTGTCTTGTGTTTTCCTTTCAAGGATGATGCAAGGCATCGAGATGCCCTATGTCTCTTCCAAGTTGACCCAAAAGGTTTTTCTTTGTTTTTGGTCTCTTTGTGTCTTTCTTCCAGTTCTATATGTATTTGGGGAATGATGGCAGTTTCGAGCTCTTTAATATCATTGTAAAAAGAACATACTAACTCCAAATCCATAGATCCCTTATGTGTTTCTTGGGGGAAAGCCTCTTTTCCTTTTTCACTTTTGGCTACTTTAAAGTAATTGCTCTCAACATGGTGTTAGCAATTCCTTTAAAGTGGGAGAATACATTGGCATGATTTCATTTAATTTTTTATGTTCCTTGATGTGATTTTCTTACTTCATGCGATGTGTTTTCTCTTTGTGGTGACATTGGGAGTAATGTTCTTTAGGAGCATGGTCTATCTTAGCATATTACATTCCTCTTAGTGGTAATGCAGTGCACTGCATTCGCTAAGTTGTGAATCTTTTATACTTTGATTGGTCCTCTCTTGAAGACATTAGGAACAATGTCCCCTAAGTTTAAGACCTGACACAAACTAAGAAAAATTCCTTCGAACATCCCTCTTTCTTATTGCATTTTCTTTTTGTACCCTATTAAAGTCATGGAGGCATGGCTTTGATATGGTCCTCTAGGGCTCACCTAGTGAACAACTAGTTTTACTAGTCTATGTGAGCATGGATTTTCTTTTCTACCTTATTAATGTCATGGAGGTATGGCTTTGATATGGTCTTCTGGGGCTCACCTAGTGAACAACTAGTTTCACTAACCCTTGTGATCATGCATTTTTCTTTTTGTCCTTATCATAGTAATGGAGGTATGATGTTGATATGGACTTCTTGGGGCTCACCTAGTGGACAACTAACTTCACTAGCCCTTGTGAGGATGCATTTTGTTTACATAGTCAAAAACATGTTCCACTCATGATTTTTTTTTGGAAAAACAGCCTAGACCCTGTCCACCATGTTAGACAACTAGTCGAAGCTTGATCCGTTGCATTTTTCTTTTTCCTTTTTCCTTTTCTTATCCTTGATGGTCTATGTTTGTGATATGGTTATGGCTTCATATATCATCTTCAAGTGTGTTCCTTTGTGTTTATGTTGGTTTTCCTTAGGATATTGATCCTAGGGGCTTGGCCACCCTCTTGATTATTGTCATCCTATCTTACTAGCATTTGTAGATTTCAACCACTCTTGATTGTGTGGTTGGCTGTACTTTAGTGTGAATTTGAAACAAGTTCATCCTCTCACTAAAGTGGGGGCCAAATGTAGTGTAGGAAAATGCATACCCTTGCATTTTCACACTTGTTTGAGCCCGCCTTGTTATATTTATCATTATTTATGTCTTAATTTGTCCTATTTTGCATCTAAAATCCCAATGAACTATAACTTTTCTTGGCTAATCCTAACAAACATCAATGGATAAATGATTATTCAATGATTCTGTCTAAGTGTCCCTAATTTTTGGGTTAGGACTAAGATGCCATCTAGGGTGTCTTTGTCCCCCAAAGGTTTTGGGACCCTAATTTCAAGTGTACCTTAAGTTGGCCCCTTTTCGAAGTTTGTGCCCAAAGTTTCATGCCTTGGGACTAAGATGCCACTTAGGGAATCTTAGTCCTCCTTAAGGTATTTTTGGGATCTAATTTCAAATTCTGGCGAGATTTAGCCTCCTTTAATTAATGAATTCATATGTCAGCTTGTTGTGGTGTAATTTTGAGATATTAAGCATGGATAAGTATAAATATAAGGTTTTTTCACTCACTTTTTCATATATATCCAAACAATCTAACAAGCATTCAAGTATTCATTCCAAAGGAAAGTTTATGAGATCAAGAGCATTCAAGAGCAATCCTTCAACCATTTGGAGCCATCATCAAGATTCAAATATCATATCAAGGATATTGTTGTGTCATGTTTGTTATTGTACTAACATTTGTAACGTACCTAGCGTTTATGCTTCAAGCAAGTGTTTCATTCAAGATCAACATCATTCAAGCAAGAGTCAAGGACCACATCCATTGCAACCATTTCAAACATAATTGTAGCACCTCATTAGAAGGGTTTGGTGAGTTGTAACATTGCATGTTGTTCATTCATCATTTCCCTTCATTCCTTTTTTTTAAGGTTTGATTACCAACAAGGGGTTTGACCAAGGAAAACCCCTATTTACTAACAATCAACAAGTTTTTCCTCTCTTTTGTGTTTGTGATTGCAGATTTAGGTTGAAGACTTGAAGATCATTTGAAGTGCAAAGTTTTCAAGTTGCAATGTTGAATTACAAAGTTGTCATCTTCACGGAAACTCACCTACAGGCCAAATCTGGAAGTTTTAGAACCTGAGACCTGAGAAGAAGAAAGTACAGACATTAAGCCTCAGGATCACTTTCAAAGATTTCATAAATTCAGATTGGGACTAAGATGGTAGTAAGGGTATCTTAGTCCTCCAAGTGAAATTTTGCAGAGATTCTTTTGGATCTATTTTGGTATCTGAAGATTTTGCATCTACCCCAAAAAATAGCAGTGGGACTAAGACAATAGTAAATCTACCCCAAAATAGAGCAGTGGGACTAAGACAATAGTAAGGGCGTCTTTTTTCTCCATAGCACATTTTGACAACTTCTTTGCATTTCTAGAATCCTCGCAACATTTTCAGACTTCCCAAGTACACACATCCTAAATTGTTGTTGCATAATTTCATCATTTGCACTCATCATTTAGCTTGCATTATTAGGTTTTGTGAGTTGAATGCTTAATTGTTTTTTCCAAGTTTTTCCTTGGTGGTGAACCCCTCAAAGCTTAATGAACCCCCCTCCTAGGTCTTCCTTACCGAGAATTCACTCACCTCGTAAGGTTGATAGTCAATCCAATTAGGGTTCCCTGGAAATATTGAATAACGTAAGGAAAATAGGGTACTATCCCCGCTCATTTTTCCTATTGTTTAATACCACATGAAATGGGTTAAAATACTAAGCACATTAAAGTTAAGTAATTCTAATTTAATAACTATAAAAAATTACTACAATACATTATACACCTAATTTTGAAGAGTCGAAACTCATCATATATATACATGGAGGATTTTATAAAATAAGATAAATGATTACATAATATAATATAGAATACGTCTAATATACTTCACTCTTCTTTTATATTCAAAATTTCAGAATATTGAACTAATACAAGTTTATGAATAGTCATAGAGAGTTGATATCCCTATGACTATTCAGGTTTTATGTGAACAGTATTCTGTAGGATGCTGAATGGTCCAAATGTTGTCAGCAACCAGTTGCCCTGTTAAGATTATTAGTATACTAGTCAGGTTTTTTAGCATTGTATTTCGATTATATTTTTTGTAAAATTAAATGATATAATATAATGCAGCTTCTGTGCAATGTGTCTAAATGGATTTCAGATACAAATGCCTATTTTAAAGTTTTTTAAGTGAATGAATAGTTTGTGATTGGTGTAGCAATGTTGCCCTGTTTCTGTTGTGCAATTTGTTAAAAACCCACTCTGTTTTTGAAATGTTTGAATTGAAATTTTAAATCTTTGCAAGTGGATTCTCCTCTTAAAACCAACAGAGAAAACGTTCGGGATCAAATTCCGTGAGGTGCTCCCACAAGGCCGCGTCCCGTTGAATTGTCCCCGCATTCACTAAAAATTGTGTTCCTGCGGGAATATGATATCCTCCAAGAGTGCAGCCCTCGATAGATTCGTGAGGGACTAATAGCAACTGCAAGCTACAGAATCGCTGCAAACTCAAACTAACAGCAAACCTTTCAATGAACAAATATCAGTTTCAAGTCTACACCATCTTGAACTTATCAACATTCCATCGTAATAAACATCAAGAAAGGAAAAAAATATTCATAATGCTGCCCAACCAAACAAAACCGATTCCCAGAACATGGAGCCAGGGATATGCAATGTTAAACTTTATTCACTAAACTGAACAGAGAGTTCCAAAACTCATTGCAATAATAGAAAAAAAAAATCCAGTTCAAAAAACTCCACGATAGGGGGGAACAGGGTTTACTGGATAAAAGTTAAGCACCAAAAACTGCGAATCACACATACTGTATTCAACACACTAGACTTTCTTTACGAGGCAACAATGAAAGATCTCTTCAATTTGCTAACAGTGCTAGCAATCTACACAAAGACTAATTCAAATATTTAAAGAACATATTTTAAAACTGCAATCATCCCTTGCAAGGCGGTGGAAAAAGATAGACAAAGATCACATTCCTCTTTGTATTCAACGCCACAGCCACTGAGATTTCGACCTCCATCAAGAAAACCAGAAAACATTAGAGGTTTTTGATGTGGATAGAGCAAATAACAAGCGGTATACACTATAGCCGAATTACAAAATATCGATCTTCTTGTTGTGTGGTCGATGCCTCCTCAATCTTCCATTCTCCATGACGTCTCACAGGCCCTTCCGAAAGACTTTTGCTCCAAATCAGTTACACGCTGCCTTCTTTTTCCGCTGCTCAATTCAACTACCTCCTCTCCCTCCCTGTGCAACAAGAACAGAAAAATACAAATCTTTCTTTTTGCCCACTAGAAATTAGCCACCTGTCAAGGATAAAGACAAGAGGAATACGCTACCAAAAGAAAACTAAAAATTACCAAAGTCAAAGCAAAACAATTGAAATGCATGCCAAAATTTTGGGTGATGCCCCTGCATCAAGAACCAAAAGAGGTCCCATGGAAAAAGTCTCAGAGTTTCCTTTACAATTGCCTACAAATATTTCAGCTTTTGTAGATTGGATTCCACCATTAATCGGTTTCGTCTGACATGTATGCCAAGCTCTTCCTCGGTTTTGTGCAAAATGGTCGAGTGCTTCATCAAAGCTGACAGTGCCCACTTAGTGGTCACCGAGGATGCTTCAATACTTGCATTTATCAGGGTCTACAAATTCAAAAAACAAATTTTGTAAATAAGAGGTTAAAAAACCTATGCATTGAGGTCAACATTTCGGTTCTTTATGTCTGGACTAAATTTATTCTTAAACAATGAGTGTCCTTGGCCCCTACTTAAACAATCACTATCTTGACCACAAGACACCAACTATTTAATACAAACTATGATAAGAAGATTTTGGCAGACATTCCAGATTATGTGACAGAAAGGGATACAAGAACATACAAGGGAGGGATAGAATTTTGTGAATGGGTTGTTTGCTTCTACTTAGGAGAGGAAGATGCCCAATTTTTTTCCACGATGGAGGCTGCAGTGGTCTTCCCTTTGCTATGCTGTTATTTCTAATTTTGAGAGAGTTTGCAATTAGCAAAAGGGCAGCCACTGTTATGGAAAGAACAATGATCAACACCATAAATCACGGCCTACCCTCCAGTCAATAATTGAGATAAGCTAAGAGATATGGATATGAGCATCAGAGTTTTGTATGACCACGGCTTTGAGATGTGGGTGCAACACCTGTGCGTAATTGAGAATATGTTATCCGTGACCTCACAGTTCACTTTATTGTTGAGAGTATTTCACTTTTTAGGTAACTTTTTGACCAAAGGGATACACACTTGGGAAATTGCTGATAGGGTAAGAAACTTTCAAATCAGCAAGAAAAAATTATCGAACTTTGAGTCGTCAAATACACTAAAACTCTCACCATTCAAAAATTTGATTTGGAATTATATTATTTTAACAGTAGAAATATCACGTGAACTTGCATTTTCAAGACTTATTTGCATTTCTCCTCAAAGAATATGTATATTCACCATATGAAATGGACGAGGTATGAGACGTGGAAACATCTTGGGCCATAATAAGGGAGAGGGTCCGATGGTGGGTAGGGTAACCTTGAGCGAGGGTCCACGACATCAGCATCTAAGCTGACTAAATTTTTTTTGCCACGTGCCTTCACTGTCGAGCTGGCAATTTTAAATAAAAATTTGGCAATATTTCGAGTACACTTTCCAAAGTTTTGGGGGCAATTTCCAAAAATCACCAAAAAAGAGTAAAAAATAGACGTCTAACTATCGCGGACATTTGTATGACCGATGGTTGTTTGGCCCCATGCTAGTACTTGCATATGCATATCCTAGTTAATGTGCATTAACTGCTACACATTCCCCGCCGTCGCTCTTAATGCCTACCACCTCGGCATGCACGCCATTCGCTTGGTCTTGCGTTTTGTTCATGAAACACCCATTCATGAGACATCATTCATTTTCAACGATTCCATTCAAAACCAGCTCTAGTTAGGATCTATGCCGACGGTGGTGAGGCCATGGCCGAGTGGTGGTGATACATTTTTCGTGCTTTCTATGTTTATCAACACCATATTCAGTAAAAAGAAACTATATAACTTCTTGCTATGTAGGTGAGGTTGTCTTCCAACCTCACTCAGGCAGTAACTATGCATTGCAATATTTTTCTAGATTTTTCTTACGATTTTCTTTTGTTAAATGTGCAAGAAAAAGTTGTAATGCTTTCATCGTACATAATGAAGCTTTGTTGCAGCTTATTCATGGCCGCTACTGTGTATTTTATGGCCGATTGTGTGTATATTTCACTATATAGATATATATAGGCATATATATGGCCAACTATTTGTAAATGTGTGTATACACAGATATATATGCATATATATATATGTGTATACACACATATACACACAACAACGACCCGCAAATGTAATTTTCCAACAATAATAGAACTATATAATGGCGGACTGTGTCTATATGTGAGAATATAGTTATATATATCTATATAAATGGCCCATTGTGTGTATATGCATGTATACAATTACATTTATGCATATATACGATCAACTGTATGTATATGTATGTATATATCCATATTTATATGTCTACACACACACCGCCATAATATATGTGTTTGTTTTCATTTTATATCTCTGTAATTGGAATATATGCATATATATGTGTGTATACACACATATACACATAGTCCACCATTCAAATAGAGCTTAGTTTGCATTTTATACCTCTATAATTTGCATATGTATAGTGGCAGTATGTGTGTTTCTACAACTCGATTGTGAAGGGTTTTATTCACCTATGTTTTAGTCAGCTCTTTCGACTGTTGTCGTGAACCCCTCGCTCAAAATTCCCAACCCCCATCGTCCACTCTTCCTTGTCCTTCGTCTCTGCTTCAAATATGACTAATTTAGGGAATACAGTCATATCCATTTATAGAATTCTCCTAGTGAATTTCATAATCATTTTATTTTTTTAATTGACTAATCATTTATACAATTTTCCTAGTCAATTTCGTAATCATTTTAATTTTTAATTGACTAAACATTTCTTTTTAAATTGATATAATATTCAACATCTTTATATTAGACTAAACAATAAAATATTATGTATTCATGTATGCACACATACATACATACATACTACGTAATTATTTATGTATGTATGTATGTTTCTATTTGAGACATAGACATAGATACTTATACACCTAGATGTATGTGTGTATAGTATGTATACACACATACGTGTATGGATGTGTGTATACTTACTATACACACATACATGTGTGCATGTGTGTATAGTATGTATACACACATGCATACATGTATGTGTGTATATGTGTATACACATGCATGTGTGCATATACTTATACACACATACGTGTATGCATGAGTGTATAGTATGTATACACACATGCATACATGTGTATTATTAGTATGGTATGTATCACATGCATGTGTGTATGAAAATAATAATATACACACACACGAAATACATACACATCTTCATGTGTCTTATGAAATATGCCTCCACATCATATGTGTACATATGTACTCTACACAGCCATGTATGCGTATTGTTAGTATGAATATGTACACACATGCATACATGTAATATTATTATTATGGGATACTAATAGTATACACAGCGCTTGCTTGGCAAAAACATAGGTGCATGCCACCCGATACTATGGACTGTATGATAGTGTTCTAATACTGCCTATATATATATGCAAGTTGCAGGTCTACAATTACATGTCTATTGAAGTGATTATATGTATGCTTTGTTTGTTCTTCAATTAAAGTGAAGGTAAATATCAGCCCCTCTCACTTACAACTATGTGTGATGATGGTTGACTCCTACTTATGTTAATATCAGGTCAATTAGATGCATGGTTAGTTTGTTCATCAATTACACTTAATCTTACATGTATGGATTTGTTGTTACACTATGTACGATTGTTTGATATTTTGTTCATTTCGAATCAACTCAACTACATGCATGGTTAGTTTGTTCTTCAATTACATTCAATCTTACATGTATGCATTTTTTGTTGCACTTTGTACCATTGTTTGATATGTTGTTCATTTCCAATCAGCTCAATTAGATGCATGGTTAGTTTGTTCAACAATTACACTCAATCTTACATGTATGAATTTGTTGTTACACTATGTACAATTGTTTGATATTTTGTTCATTTTAAATCAACTCAACTACATGCATGGTTAGTTTGTTCTGGCTAATTACCTCGAAATCTTAGCAGTAGAGTAGAATTGACATATGGTTGAGTATGTTAAATTTGTTGTATGAAGTTATGTTCAGTATGTTGTTACACTATGCACAATTCTTATATATGTTGCATATGCATATGCATATATGCAATTGTTGTATGAATTTAAATTTCAGTAAGTTGTTTGAGAAATGGTATTAACATAAGTAGGAGTCAGCATGTGGTTAGTATGTTATGCATTTGTTGTATGATGTTATATTTCAGTATGTTGTTACACTATGTACCATTGTTTGATATGTTGCTCATTTCCATTCACCTCAATTAGATGCATGGTTTGTTTTTTCATCAATTACGCTCAATCTTACATGTATGAATTTGTTGTTACACTATGTACAATTGTTTGATATGTTGTTCATTTCGAATCAGCTCAATTAGATGCATGGTTAGTTTGTTCTTCAATTACACTCAATCTTAACATAAGTAGGAGTCAGCATATGGTTACTATGTTCTACAATTGTTGTTTGAAGTTATATTTCAGTATGCTGTTACACTATCCACCATTCTTATATATGTTGCATATGCATATGCATATATGCAATTGTTGTATGAATTTAAATTTCAGTATGTTGTTTGAGAAATGAAGGTATTAACATAAGCGAGAATTGACATATGGATTTAATTATGTTATCGTTTGTTGTATGATGTTATATTTTAGTATGTTGTTACACTATGTACACCATTTTGATATGTTTAGCATCTCAATCACCTCGATTAGATGCATAGTTAGTTTGTTCATCAATTACACTCAATCTTACATGTATGAATTTGTTGTTAGACAATGTACAATTATTTGATATGTTTCTCATTTCGAATCAACTCAACTACATGCATGGTTAGTTTGTTTTAATGACACTTGTCTTGTTGGGAGTCAACTTATATGGTTAGTATATTATTTGTATGAAGTTATATTTCAGTGTGTTGTTACACTATGTACCATTGTTATATATGTTGCATATGCATATGCATATATGCAATTATTGTATGAAGTTAAATTTCAGTATGTTGTTTGAGAAATGGTATTAACATAAGTAGGAATCCAACTTATATAGTTTGGTATTTTACATTTGTTGTATGATGTTTATTTCAATATATGTTGTTACACTATGTACCATTGTTTGATATGTTGCTCATTTTCAATCCGCCTCAATTAGATGCATGGTTAGTTTGTATCTTCAATTACCTCAATCTTACATGTATGAATTTGTTGTTATGTACAATTTTTTGATATGATGTTCATTTTGAATCAAGCTCAATTACATGCAAAGGTTAGTTTGTTCTTCAATTACAATGATCTTACATGTATGCATTTGTTGTTACAATATGTACTGAAGTTAGATATGCATATATGCAAATATGCATATTTGCATATTTGCAATTGTTGTATGAAGCTAAATTTCAGTATGTTGTTTGAGAAATGGTAATAGCATAAGCAGGAGTTAGCATGTGCATGTGCATGTGCATACTGTCAACAATCGCCTTCTCCATTTACATTTAAATTAGATGAATGGTTAGTTTTTTCATTAATTACACTCAATCTTACATGTATGAATTTGTTGTTACACTATGAATTTCAATATGTTGTTTGAGAAATGGTATTAACATAAGTAGGAGTCCACATATGCATATGTATGTGCATATTGTCAGCAATTGCCTTGTCCATTTACATTTAAATGAGTGGACACCTTGTTAATTTCCATAACCATCCTTTATGTTGTCATCAACCACTCTCCCTTTAAACTCTGTTATGGTCAAAATATTTCCAACCCATTTGAATACAACATTACCATACATATGTATGCTACACAGAATGATACAACATACTAAATTTTCAAATTAACTTAAAACAACATATTGATACACCGTTATGATACATACATATAGATTACTATAGATAGATACATAACTTTCCTCTCGCAGAGATAAATATATACATATGTTTCATATTGCAAAGATAGACAGTAACATGATGGAATATGTTGTCTCTATGGTATCCATACTAATGTTTCAAGTTAGAAACATTCAAAACAAAAAAAGTTCAAACATCATTTTGAATCCATCAAGAAGTTCACAACAAAAAACTAGCAACCAAACATTCAAATCAATCGAAAAATGTAGGAAAACTAAAATTTGATGGCAAGTTGTCTTGTGATTTGGATGTGGCCTGTGACAAAGGACTCCATGATTAAGTTGGTTGGATTATGCTTGTGGTGGGTGAGGTTTGATAGGCCTGTAAGCGAGGACTCCAACTCTCATATGGTTGGCTTCTTGGGGGGCTAGGTGAGTGTGTATAGGAGAGCGACTAAGAAGGACTCCAACTCTGAAATGTTTGGCTAGTAACTTGGGTAGGTGATAGACAATATTGGGGGCATTGAATAGATACAAAATATGTGAAGATCCTATGGTAGTTAAGCAAGAGATTTAGAGGGTTGTTGAGTCGCCTCTCCTTTGCACCATTTTCTTGTGCCTTCTCCAACTCTTTTTCCCTTTTTGCGACTTCCTTTTCTCTTCATTGGTCCTCCCTTTTTTTTGTCCTTCTCCTTTTGTAGCTCCTTTTCAGCCTCTGTTGCTACTCGTTGCTTTTCCTTTTCAATTCTCATAAGACTTTTCACCTCCAATTCTACAATCCTTTCTATCTTGCACTCTACAAGTTGTTGCTCCTTCCTTAATTTTAGTTCTTCTAGTTTCTTCTTCTTTTCATCTTGTTCACTTAGCATTGCCATGAAGTCATCAGTAGTTAGGAGTTGGGATCCTCTTTGCAACTTGATCCCACGGTCAACTACCTTATTAGACTTGTCTTTCACCACATGAACCAATAGCTTCAAGAATTGTGAGATGTGTGAAGTTTTTTGGCCTCCCAAAGGATCAATCAAATTGGCATTATTTGTTTCTGGCATCTCACTATCTGTAGCATCCATTTTATCTCCTAACTACTCACCGTCACTGTCTCCACAATCAACATAGAAATGTACTAACGAATTGGAACCCATGCAGTGCGGTGGAGATGGCATTGAAAGACTCTGCTCTTTGTCCACATGCATATCCATAGCAAGATTGGTAGCACCATCAAAGAGCCAGGAGGGCTGCTCAGGTGGAGTTGGTAGGGAAAGAAATATGTCTCCAATAGTACTCTGGTCTCCCAATACTACTGGTTCAAGTGGTTCATTGGAATGTGAAACAACAAATTCATACATGTAAGTTTGAGAGTATTTAAAGAACAAACGAATCCAATCCATGTAATTTAAATGCAAATAGAGAAGGCAATTGCTGACAATATCCACAACCATATGCATATGCTGACTCTTACTTATGATAATCCTATTTCTCAAACAGCATACTGAATTTTATCTTCATACAACATACGCATATGCTGACTCTTACTTATGATAATACCATTTCTCAAACAACATACTAAATTTTATCTTCATACAACATATGCATATGCATATTGCATATTGCATATATGTTGACTCCTACTTATGTTAATACCATTTCTCAAAGCAGCATATTGAAATTTAACTTCATACAACATATGCATATATGCAATGCATATGCATATTGCATATATGCGTATACAACTTCATAAAACAAATGCAGAACATAGTGTAACAACAAATGCATACATGTAAGATCGATTGTAATTGAAGAACAACTAACCATACATCTAATTGAGGTGATTGGAAATGAGCAACATATCAAACAATGGTACATAGTGTAACAACATCTTGAAATATGACATCATACAAAAATGTAGAACATACTAATAATATCTTGACTCCTACTTATGTTAATACCATTTCTCAAAACAACATATTGAAATTTAACTTCATACAACATATGCATATATGCAATGCATATGCATATTGCATATATGCATATATAACTTCATACGACAAATGCAGAACATAGCGTAACAACAAATGCATACATGTAAGATCGATTATAATTGAAGAACAAACTAACCATACATCTAATTGAGCTGATTGGAATTGAGCAACATATCAAACAATGGTACATAGTGTAACAACATACTGAAATATAACTTCATACAACAAATGCATAACATACTAACCATTCATCCCATTTTGCTGATCTCCAACTTCTGCAGTTCCAACATTAGACTCACCCTCATTGACTGCCAAACCATTGTTGGAAAGGCTTAGAATGTTTGCAGTAGCTGATGCTTCTTCGGGGGAAGTAAAGTGGAATGTCTTGCTAACCCTCATGTCATTATCCAAAGCATTCCGATCAAATGGCCAAATACCTGTCCTCTTGAAGCCAACTGTAATGTTTGAAAAAGTCAATGACTTTTGAAAAGCTAGGCTACCAAGTGTAGCCAATTCTTCCCTTCTTATCTCTAGATTTGGATGTCTAATGGTCCAATTTGTTCTTTCCTTTTTGAAGTTACACTTGAAAGACGAGGAAACACTCACATCAAGAGGTTGCAACTTGTGTGATGTGTGGGCGGGTAGGGTGAGCAAGTTAATACCAAGCTCCCTTGCTTTGGTAATGGTAGAGAAGGCTACATGGCTGCCATGCCCATCAAATATCAAGAGGTGTTTATGGGTGGGTGAGCAACCCCCAGGTACTTGCATAGCAAAGAAATTCAGCCATTTGATAAAAATCTCTTTAGTCATCCATGCGTGAGGTTGAACAACCATCAATGCTCCTGGCTCACAGTTGGCTATGTAGTTTTGCACTTTTTTTTTGCTCTTGAACAAATAAAAACCTAGAAGTTTTTGACCTGCAGCGTTTACACATGCTAGAATAGTGATCCACTCCCAGCTCTTTGGGATAATGTAAGCAACACTTCTCACGCCTTTCATGGAAAGCACCTTCATGTTACCGTTCCGGCCAGCTTGCAGCCCTATCTCATCATAGTTTCAAATCCTCTGCGGTCCATAGTTCCCTCCTACATATGCCTTCTCCAAAGTGTCATAGAAAGCACTTACAACCCGTTGCCTCAGATTTATAGCACGGTCTCTATCTTGACCTTGGGCTGTTCTCAAGCAGAGATCGGGATGCCTTCTTTTGAATCCTGTCCACCATGACTTGCCAGGAAGCCCATTCTTGAAGGGATTATTCCTTGTTTCGCATATTTGGGCCACTTTCGTTTTCAGATTGACAATCTCCAAACCTTGGCCAACAACAGCCATCTCCTTGCACCATTCGACGATCAATGACTCTTCCTCCTCAGTTAGGACTGTTGGGGGCCCTTTCCTTTTTGTAGTGGTTATACCACCTAGCCAATTGGACAATGTTGAGGTAGGAATACCCCACTTTTTTGCTGCACCTCTAGTTGACCAGCCGTAGTCTTCGACATCTTCAAGGGCATGGTCCATGTCAGCCTAGGTCCATTCATGCATCGGTGGAACCTTTTTGGTTGATACAGTTGGGTTAGCTTGCACTACAGATTCAGTTGGCTATTCCAAAACAATTTCTGCCTCCTCCTCACTACTTGGTTCTTCAGTTCGGTGGTGAACAGGAATGACAACATCCTCCTCATCGCTATGTGGCAGATGCACACCTCTCATGTGTGCGGGCATAGTTGTCCGGCTCTGATTTTGTGGAGGCTTCCTCCTTGAAGATCGCTTGCTATTTTTTTGCGCATTTATCTTCCTCTGTATTGAACCAACACAGTGATTAGTAAACAACACACACTTAATATTGAAAATAATGATACAGACTGAAACAATGAATCTATACATTTACTATTGACTGTAATTGAAGAACAAGCTAACCATGCATATAATTGACACATCATTATGATACACATATATATGAACTTGCAACAACAACATGATACAAATATTTATATCTTCAAATAGCTTTGCAAGACAATAAAGGGTTTCAAATATTTCTATCATACTGCTGTTTCAAGTTGTGTTAATGTTTCATAATGCTGTTTGAGATATTCTTCGCATACTGTCAGTACAATTTAAGAACAAACAAAGCATACATTTAATTAAGTTGAATGTAACCGATGGTGGGTAGGGTAACTTTGAGCAAGGGGTCCACATCATCATTGTCCCAATCGGGTAATTTTTTTATGCCACGTCCCTTGACAGTCGAGCTGGCATTATGCAACTTTTATATATGTATGTATATATCTATCTACGCAATATATATATATATATACCTATATATATATATATATATATATATATATATATATATATATATATATCCTATCTATCTATATATGTATGTATATATCCTATCTTATTGATGTTTCAAGTTATTTATGCTCTTTCATTCCATGGTTATAACACAAGAAGTAGGAGTCATATGCTATCACAATTGGTTGAGGAGAGGGGTTGTCAATTCTGATTGGTTAAATTGAAGAGACAAACACATAGAAAAAGGGAAGGGAGCTATGTGTGGGCATAGGAAGGGCTGATTGTGGGTATACACTTGGACATATGACATATGGTGTATGTGAAAGCCTACTTATACCTGCTGTCAATTTAATTGAAGAACAAAAAAAGTAATGGAGGAGATTTTTTTTCCCTATAGAAATCTGATTGAAATTAATTTATAAAGTTCTTAGATTTTTCCATGAAATTTAGATTGTCAGCATTTTCAATAGTTTATAAGTCATGAGTGATTTGTGATGGGTTTTATACTTGAGTTCCTAACTACATGCAGCGTAGGGCAAAGAGTGTTTTGATGTGCCATAAATATCAACCCATCTCCCTTACAACAACTTTTGATGATGGCTGTGAGTCCCTACTTATGTTAATACCATTTCTCAAACAACATAGTAACAAGTAGGAGTTAGCCATTATGACAGTTGACTATAAGGGATAGAGGCCGATATTTACAGTCACTTTAATTGAACAACAAACAAAGCATACATCTAATTAGGTTCAATGTAAATGAGGACATACATACAGTCACTTTGCAGAGATAGATAGATACTTAATTTGAATGTGAATGAACAAGGTATAAATTGAATGTAGATACCTATATTTGGTATATGAACTATACAGTAATATATAAATTTGAGTATGCAATATATATATATGCAGAGATAGATAGATACCTAATTTGAATGTAAATGAATAAGGTATAAATTGAATGTAGATACCTATATTTTTTGATCAACTGTTCAGTAATATATTAATTTCAAATTGAAAAATAGAAATATGCATACCTTGTTAATTTACATTCAAATTAGGTTATCTATCTATCTCTCTACATATATATATATATATATTTTTCCCATAGCCCTATCCATTTTCATGAAACTTACACATTTATCTATATCTGCAATATATATGGCCATGTTCATTTTAATGAAACTTACACATATCTCTCTCCCTATATATATATATATATATATATATATATATATATATATATATATGTATATATATATATATATATATATATATATATATATATATATATATATATATATATATATATATATATATATATATATATATATTTGTAGAGATAGATAGATACCTAATTTGAAATTAATATATTATTGAATAGTTCATCAACAAATATAGGTATGTACATTCAATTTATACCTTTTTCATTTACATTCAAATTAGGTATCTATCTATCTCTACAAATATATTATATATATAGGGGGAGAGAAATGCGTAAGTTTCATTAAAATGAACAAGGATATATATATTGCAAATATAGATAAATGTGTAAGTTTCATGAAAATGGACAAGGCTATGGGAAACATACGTGGATATGTATCATTTTGTGCAACATATATATGTGTGGTAATGTTGTATTCGAAAGGGTTGGAAATATTTCTACCATAACAGAGCTTAAAGGGAGACTGGCCGATGACAACATAAAGGATGGTTATGGAAATGACTTACCAAAAGAGCTGAATGGATTAATTTGAATTATGGGAGGGAATTTGATCTACATTCAATGGATTAATGGTAGAAGTGATAGCTTAATGGGTACACAGGATTTTTGGTTGGTGATTTGAAGTGATATTAAGTTTGTTTTTGAATTGTAACCAGTTTTAATTTTTTTTATGATTATTTTTTTTTAGTGGATTTGTAAATAATAGAGTGATAATTAAGTGTTATAATGAAATTATGCAATGCATAGTGAGCCTGAGAGTTCGTGTTTTTCAATTTTGCAGGAAAATTCAAAAAAAGATTGGTTATTATGGACATCCGGGAACCAGTTGATAGTAAAAAGAATATGAGAAATGGGACATGTTGAAATGTATTTTGTTCAAATATATTTGGAATTAAATCACTTGGCAATGTCTTATGTACATGTCAACTCACTTTTAATGCAAGAAGACTTATATTTTGGTTAATAAAATATCCCTTCACAACAACCTTTTATTGGGAAGGTGGCAAATATTATTTATATTGTGGAAATAAGATTATCATTATACATTCACTTGATATTGTGAAATAGGCAAATAAATGTCCACTTGCATTCACCCACTATTGAGAAGGTGACAACAAAAAAGTCAACCTATGATAGGACATACTGTGAATTTAATATGAATCTATAATATCATATTTGAAAGGAAATTCAAAATTTATATTGGTATAAATATTACCCATTGGTGGGCCCCAGGCTGTCCATAGCTATACCAGCGATGAGACCCTATTCCATGATTGGCTTCTCTCCCTTATTCAATTTGGGATAAGAAATACGGGGCTTTGATCTTTACATGAATCAATACATTGAGGACAACTCATAGTTGCAGAAATACTAATTGTTAACATTGAATCTTGAAAAGGTGTCATACATTATTACGTCGAAGGAGTTTTCAATGTGAAACAAGGTGAGCTATTATTGCATATCTGCGGCTGTCCCAACATCTATATCAATGCAAGACAATTGAATGGATCATGTTTGTTTATCTCATAACATGATCACTGATTTTTATTCTTGCGTCAAAGGCATTTCCTATGTCACAGATCTAGGGCTGTCCTAGTGTCTCTATCAATGCAAGACACTAGGTGAGCTATTATTGCAGATCTACGGCTGTCCCAACATCTGTATCCATGCAAGAAAAATGAATTGACAATGTCCATTTATCTCATCACATGATCATTGATTTTTATTTTTATGTTGAAGGTGTTTCCTATGTCGCAGATCTATTGCTGTCATAGTGTCTCTATCAATGCAAGATGAACTTTTATGGAAGATCTATCAGTGTCTCTATTATGAATGGGTCGTGTCCATCTATCTCATAACAAGTTCATTGATTTTGTTCTTACATCGGAGGGGTTTCCAATATGAAGCAAGGTGGGCTATTATGGAAGATCTATGTTGTCCTAATGACTGTATCAATGCAAGATAATTAAATGGATCATGTCCATCTATCTTGTCACATGTTCATTGATTTTTTCTCTATATTGTCGCATGCCTTCTTTGGACCACATGTTCATTTCCCATCATTTTTCACCATCACTTATTTCTCCTCAGCATCATTGATGACATCACAACACAATGTAAAAAAGCTTATTTGTTGTTACAATAGTAAGTAAGAAGTGATATGCAAAGGAGCTAAAACAAATATAATATAATAGTTCTCAAGAAGACAAAATAAAAAACATTGTTTTATGCGCCACTCATCATATGAGGTAAGGTTCCTTGTATTGTTTGAAGGGATGGGATGTAACTTCAAGGCTAAAATACACATAAAAAAATTTAAAAAATTATGGAATAATAAAAGTCAATAAATTTTGCTAGTATTGGCATGGTGTGATGGTTTATAGGTGGAATTGTTGTTCTTTCCACCATGGTTCAAACCCCGTTGGGGTGGTATTGTTGTATCCGGTTCATAGCTCCGGTCAAAATCGTTTACCCCTTGAATAAAAAAAAAAAAGTCAATAAATTTTATCCTAAAATATTAATATTATAATTTTTTTTATTAATCATTTTATGTTATGTTATTTGTATTCATTTACGGGAGAAGCTAAGCTATGGACAAAATTCACCTATGCATGTAATATTATATCATAACACCCATCCCCCATCCCACACACTAGAAAAAATGCCCCAATGGAAAGACTTGATGGATGGAAAAAACACCCTGACAAAAAGACTTGACGGATGGACATTTAGGCACGTGTCATTGCCAAGAAAATGTGGCAGCACTGATGATTTTTTAAAATCATATTTTGGAATGGAAAAAATTCCCAAAATGTGGCCATTTGAAATCATAATTTCAAAATAGGAATAAGCCCAATCTCCACACCATTTTGGCTATCATTTTTGACATTGACATTTTGTAGGTTGTAGAGCATGGAAAAGAGTTACAGGAATTCAGAGGCCAAAGCAAAGCACCCACTCTCCATACCAAAACACATTTGAATAGAGTGGGCAGCTAGCTAGCTAGCAGGTATGTATATCCATTAGAAATATATGCCATTTTTCCATTTTACCTAAGAACTGTGAAGAATGAAAATATGGGTTTTCATTGGTGGGAAAACAAAGGGTTTTGCTTGGGAAAAAGGGTTTTCATTTGAAATGAAAAGTTGTTTATGTGTTTTTGTGTTGAGATTTTTTAAATTTTGGTTTCCTCCCATCTACTGGCTTTGAAATTTTGTGATTGCGGAATGAAATAACTAACAACCCATTGTGGAAATATTAGGGAAATAACTGAATAACATTTAGAGAAACCAAAAACCATGTAGAATATATAACAAGGTTGGAAAATGCAATGTGGGTTCTACAATGAAATTATATTTTGAAAACCACATAAAGCCCATATCGCCATTTTTTGACATTCTCTTTTTGAAGGTTCTAGGGTTTGGAGGTGTTCAGAGTCTAAAGAAAAGTGACCATTCTCTCCTACCATAACACACATGAAAAGCACATGTAGCTAGCTGGTAGGTACGTATATCTACCAGAAATATATGTCGTTTATCCATTCTGCCTAGGGACAATGAAGAATTGAACAATTAATCATTGTGAAGATGGGTTTTCATTTGCCCCTAGTGTGTAGAGGGTTTTACAACATTGTATGGATTGGAGGTTTCATAAATTATGTACTCATCTTCGACCATGTTTTCCAACCTACAATGATACTATGCATGTATATTTGGATCATATTAAGAAATTGAAAACCAATTTTTACTTTGCATAAGACTTGTTAAAATTTTTGAAGCACAATGTGGGTTTTCCATTATTTGAATCTCCTTGTTTAAATGTAAAGGGTTGTCTCACAGTGGGTTGCTTGCTTCTTAACACATATGGTTTTGCAACATCAAATTTTACAAAATGATATGAATGTCTTAAAAATCACACCTTCCATTATTTGTTTAAATTTTGCATGATTGAAAAAAGTGCAAAAAATAATTGTATTTTGAAAAACACAATGTGGCCTTTCAGGACATCCGTACCATTTAAATTACAAAATATTTTCAAGACATTCATATTGTTCTATAAAATTTCAAGTTGGAAAACACTAGGTGTTATAAAACTTTCAACTCACATATTGTTCTAAATCCCTTTACAAGTAACAACCCAAATTCTAAGTCACGACACTTAGCAACATTAATTAATCTCCTTTTCTTTTTATTATAAAATCTTCTTCTTATCTCTCAATTCCTCATCTAAGTGGTTAATTTTTGTCTTGTGTTGTGTTGCTTCAATTTCAGCACTTCCAATTAGTGCATTTGTATCTGCAAGTTGACCATCCATGCATTTTTCTTCATCCTCACTGCTCTTAGCTGTTAACACCTACATGGTATTCACATAGGAATTTCATGTATCTACCTTCTTTTCATCCATTTCCAATTCTATGTGTTCTGAGAAATTCCTATTTTCAAGAATATGTGAATTTATTTGTTCAACTCCACCTGTAACATCACCTCTCACTTTCTTTTCTTTCACAAATTAGTGTGCTTATACAAAACCTCTTTAGTTTTTCCACTTGCCCATTGCCATTTTCCCATTCCATATATACTACACATGGACCCCTTTCCTTGACTTCTCAAGAGCATGAAGGATCTCTTCAATCAATACATTATCCCTCTTAGTCACTCCACTTTGCTTCTTTTCAAGTGTTTTTAGAGAATATTCCTTCTCATTCCATGCATTCTAGTACCTGCTACCTTCGGTCTGGCATTGGAATTTTTGCATTGACAGAACAAATAAAATGCTCATATTACTCGTAGTGTTGGAAAACACACCATCCCATGCCAGTTATTCCCTCATGGAAAGTTTTTTGTTTTGTAGGCTCCAAAAATGTAATGAATTCCACCTTCAAATTTTAGATCAACTCTTTGGTGATGTAAATATGGCATTTCCCTCTTTTCATCTGATTAGAACAAATAAAATGCTCACATCATTTGCAGTGTTGGAAAACACATTGTCCCATGTCAGTTAGTTTGTTATGAAAAGTTTTGTTTCGCTATGCTCCAAGAATGTAATGAAGTCCACTTTCAAATTTTTGAACAACTCTTTTCTATATTCCAAATGTCATTTCACTTTCTTCATCTAATTGGAACAAATAAAATGCTCGCATTATTTGTATTGTTTGAAAACACACTATCTCCTCTTAGTTATTCCCTCATGATTTTTTTTTGTTTTGTACGCTCCAAAAATATAATGAAATCCACCTTCATATTTTAGAACTCTTTGGTGACTTAAATATGGTATTTCCATTTTTTCATCTGATTGGAACAAATAAAATGCTTGCATTATTTGGAGTGTTGGAAAACACATTGTCCCATGCCAATTAGTTCAATATGAAAAGATTTTTTCAAGTTATTTGGAGCTAAAAATAATAATTTATTAGTTTTTTTCTCATCATTTTATTTGTTGGCAACATATATATAGTATGCATTGTTGGAAAATGCACTATCCCAAGTCAGTTAGTTTAGTGTAAGCATTTTATTTGTTCTAAATTATATTCTACATTTATTTTTAAATCATACGAGGAAATTGGAATCCAAATTTTAGTGTAAATAAGAGTTTCTTTAAATTGTGAAGGTTAGTGGAGTTCACTACATTCTAACTATCTACAAAACTAAATGTTTTTATTAGATGATTGTTGTCTATATCTTAATTATGTGAAACTAATAACTTGTAATTTTCCTGGGACATAGAGTACCTAAGTTGTCTTGTCCATAAAATATTTTTCAAGAACTTCCCTAACATTATTATCCTTTTTAGAAAGAGTGCAAAAGTAATTTGAATAATCTTCCTCTCGAAGCAAAAATTTTA
Organism: Sequoia sempervirens; assembly: GCA_007258455.2. Lineage (NCBI taxonomy): Eukaryota > Viridiplantae > Streptophyta > Pinopsida > Cupressales > Cupressaceae > Sequoia > Sequoia sempervirens. Next base: position 17,116 of record VDFB02386069.1, on the reverse strand, counting down.
ATTCACTTCCAATCAATGTTGACCATGGTTTGGCTAACTCCTATTTTATCTCATTGAGTCAAAATTAGGAAAGCAGAGTTATCCAAGGTGTGTTGATAATTGAGTGGAATGCATTAAAAGTTGCTCGAAGAGTAGGAATATTCAAATTCCTATGTACTATTTTTGAAAAGGATAATAAGTTAGGGAAGTTTGAGAAAAAGTTTCAATGTAAAAAATAATCTTGTGCAATGTGTCCTAGGAAAATTACAAGTTATTAGTTTGGAAAGTGACACTTATGAAGATTAATAGCTAATAAGAAAAATAGTTATTATAGTTCATAGTGGAAAGTATACTATGTTGTAGAAGTTATTCACGAAAAAATTTACTTGTTCAACTCCATCCATTGTAGCATCTTTCAATTACTTTTCCTGCACAAATTGTTGTGCAATACAAAACCTCTTTAGTTTGTCCACTTGTGCATTGCCATTTTCCCTTTTCTTATACTATGAATGCACCATCCTTGAATTCTCAAGAGAATGGAGGATCTTTTTAGTAAATACATTGTGTATCTCACTCATACTACTCTACTTCTTTTCAAGTGGTTTTAGAGAAGATTCCTTTTTCATTCCATGCATTCTAGTACCTAATGCCTTCGGTTCTGCATTTCCATTTTCCCATTTCGGATAGTGCACATACCCCATTAAATTCTGAAGAGTGACAATCTCTCTAGTCAATACATTATCTATCTCATCCACTTTTGTTTGATTCTTTTCAGGTATTTTTAGAGCATATTCCTATTTGATTACATACTTTCTACTACCTACTAGTTGAGTTTTGTGTTGCTATTTTCCGATTGTACATATTGCACATGCACCTTCCTCAACTTCTCAACTACAAGGAGAATCTATTCACTCAATATATTATCTTTATCTATCTTATTCAATGTGGTTTGCATAAATTTTGAAGGTGATATTCATTACATTCTTATTGTCTACTAAACAAATATTTTCCATTACATTCATACCATCTATATATAACTGCATCTTGGAAAACATGGGGTGTCTAATATAATTGAGGTGAGGGGTGACAAACCAATTAGGTTGTTACTGTGTTAATAAAAAAAAAAAATATTACATTCTTATTGTTTTCTAAAATTATTGGTTTGAAAACAATGGGTGTTATAAAACCTGCAACCCACATATCGTTCTAAAACCCTTTACAAGTAGCAACCCAATTGCTTAGTCAACCCTCACCTCAATTTGGTATTTTTTTTGTATTCCCCTCCTACAACTCCTCAATGTGCTCATTCAAAATAGGAGGCCCAGTTTTATCGATTGACAGGACGTGGGAAAATTGACTTGATGGTTTCATTATCTCCTTGCTCCAATTCGTCGGTTTTGTCACTTTTATCCCCTATCTAATAGGCCCCACACTACGTCATATCAAATCATGTTATATATTTTTCTATGTATGGTTTCATGCATTTCTTTATGTACATAGGTGCATTTTGTCCAAATATTAGCTACATCCCATTACATTTATACTATGTACTAAATAAAAAAATTCTATTACATTTTTACTCTCTATATATAAAGTCCGCATGTTGGAAAACAATAGGTGTAATGAAATCAAGTTGAGGGGTGACAAACCAATTGGGTCATTACTACATTGATCACTAAAGGTTTTGATTACATTCTTACTATTTTCTAAAATTCTAGGTTGGAAAACACTAGGTGTGATAAAGCCTACAACCCATATACTATTCTAAAACCCTTTACAAGTAGCAACCCAATTGCTTAGACACCCCTCACCTCAATTTGGTATTTTTTGGGGTTTCCCCACCTATGACTCCTACATGTGATCTTCACCCTTTAGGCTTGAGCATGGAGAATGAAACATAGAGTGTTTTCCAATGTGTAATTATTTTGTGCATTATCATATTTTACCAATGCAATCACTTGCTATTTTTTGGTCAATCAACGTGATCACCAAAGTTCTCATTGAACTCTTAACCTTTATTCTTGCATAACCAATGCACATTGTGATTTGCAACCAATGTGTCTTGCAATAATCTATATTTTTTAGTTGTCTATACAACTAACGATATAAACAAAGGTTTAACAATGGTACATAGTATGTTTCTTGTCTGTGTTGGCTACCTTTATTGATTATACAAGTTATGGCCTCTTTCATATGCTAGGAAAAATGAGTTTTTCATATATCTGAATGAATGTTCAATGCTTCACAGTTCCAACAAAATGGAAAAATGGTAGATATAATTGTTGATATATATTACTAGTGTTAGTGATAGGTTAAATTGGAAATTAAATTCTCATTGTACAATTTAATATGTTTTTTTATTGTTTGTACAAGTTGGCATGTTGCAGTCAGCACAACATATAATCAAATATTGGTGAAGTTTGGAATAAAGTGAATTGTTTGTAGCACCAAATGTCTTTAAGTTTCCAATTTATCTATCTCTAACACTTTTCTTTCTTCTAGGTGGTTGATATAGGAGAGGAACAAAATTTGAACAAAAGAAGGGCAGGTGGATTGAGGACACTTTAGGAGACATGAAGCTTTTGAACTTAATACAAGGGATTCAGGTTGTCATAGCTTGAATTGCAAGTGTAATGGTTAGTTAAATTTCCAAAATTTATTTTACTTTCAGAATTTCTGATTTATATATAGATGAGATGCTTAGTGTGGCTAAAGCAAACAATTTATATTTTAATTTAAATAAAATAAATGTTACATTATTGTGTGCATATTATAACCCAAAATTTTGCGTGAATCATGTTTCCTTGCTGAAGTGTGAGTGTTGCATGAGAAATGCTTAAAGCATTAGTGAAGGGTGATACAACATCCTTTTAATTATCCTTCTCATAATTGATTTGTATTAATTTTAGGATAATTTCTCCAACACTACATTGGTATGATTTATCTACCAAAACAAAATAGGAACCTTTGGATTCTTGGTAATTAGATTAGATATATTTGTGAAAGAAAATAATGTTTATGATTTTACATTAGATTGTTTCTCCATTTAAATCATGTACCTTTGTTTAGTTGTGAAGCATCATTGCATAGTTAGGTTTCATAATGTTGTGATTAAGAAACATTTTTATTTTTTCTTAGTATAATATACCATACAAACTTTAAAGGTGAGGAAATAATAACATAGAAGTGACCATTACGCTTCCCAAATTTTGTAATGAAATTAGTATTCTATAAACACAATGCAAAATTTTCATAAAACATTATGTTTTGCAATGTAGAATCCTCTTTACAAATATGAGTTTTCCTTGGTGCCCATTTTGGAGGTTTAGAAACACAATGCGTTGTGAATTGTGAAGGTGCTTATGCCAAAAAGATACACCTATGTATATACAAAAATGCATAAAAAAATACTTAAAAACATACATAGAAACATACATAGAAACATACATAACATAATGAGACAACACAGTGTGTGGTCCTCAAGCTGGGGGATAAAAGTGATGAAATCAACAAATGGGACCAAATGTTAAGGAAACAATAGGGAAGAGTTAATGACACTGTTCAGTCAGATTTCCCACCTCCTATTAGCCATTAAAGTTGGGCCACATGGCTTGCAATAAAAGTTGTCATTTTTAGACCATTTTTCTAGTGTGAGAATTAGATGCAGACTAGCATATGTGTTTTTGGTTTAGAGAAAGAAGTGTGAAAACAAGTTTTGCATTTCCAGTCTACATGTTGAAAGCTAAAGTTTGGAGTGCACATGGAGGATTTGGAGGAGAAAACTGACCAAATTGAGGTGAAGGACCGTACTAATAATTTGGGTTGCAGAGGGTTTTACAACACTATTTGGGTTGCTTGTTTCTTAACATGTAGGGTTTTCCAACATGATTTTTTACAAAATAGAATGAAGTGCCTACTATGAAGTACACTATGTATTGATGGTTAATAGAGCCCCCCTTTAATGATAAATGTACTATTTGATCAAATAGATACCCATCCATATGTTTGTATATTTGTATTTCAAGACAAAGCTTGGGTATAAAAAAAGGTAAGATTCAAAAGACATTGTGTTTCCCAACCTACACTACACAATGTTCACCACTGTCAACAAGTTTATTCATTATGGCCAATAATGGCAAGAAATTGGTGTTCTTTCTATTTGTGATGCACACTTATATATACCAGCTTAAAAACCAGAAGGGATTGGGTATGTTGTGATGTAGAGGTTGACAAATGTAGTGTGTTATGAAGCATGCAATTTGTTATATCATGTAGACTGTGCAAGTTTAACTGTCTAACCCAAAGCTTGGTCCATGCCATTAAGTTTTTTTATCAAATCATAGTGTGTTTTCAAATGTTGTATATGTGTGACGACATTCAATGTTGAACACGTAACAACTGAATTAGTTAGTCACACATGAGCTCAACTTCAATAGTTTTCCTCATTTGTGATACTTCTAGATTGAACATTGAAATTGCAAAATTATTAAATCCTTAATATAGAAAAGCACATAATGAACTCTCCATATCAAATGAAAACCCCTTTTTACAAGTAAAACCTTTCGAAACTTGTCAATGAAAACCTCATTATATATTCTTCATGGTTTTTGGTTTTTGTAAATGTTATTCTATTATTTCACTCATATTTCCACAATGGACCTTGGGAGTTATTTCATCTGGCTTCCTCTTAAATTTTTGTATTGTGAGAACATTCAAATGGATAAAATTCAAAACCAACAGACGAGGAGAAACCAAAATTTTAAAAACCTCAACACAAAAACACATAAAGAACTTTGCATTTCAAATGAAAACCCCTTTTCCCAACAAAAACTTTTTTTTTCCTATCAATGAGAAACCATCTTCACATTCTTCATAGTTCCTAGGCAGAATGGAATAATGGCATATATTTTGGGTAGATATAAATATCTGCTAGCTAGCTAGCTTCACGCACCTATCAAATGCATTTTGGTATGGAGAGTGGGTGCTCTGCTTTAGCCTCTGAATGCCTGCAACTCCTTTTTATGCTCTAAAGTAACTTTCTAAATGTCAATTTCAAAAATGGCAACCAAAATGGCAAAGGGACCGAGATTATTCCCATTTCCAAATTATGGTTTAGAATGGCCACGTTTTGGGCTTTTTGTCCATTCCAAAATATGATTTTGAAAAAATGTTGGTGCTTCCATGTTTTTCAATGATGAAATGTGCCTAAATTTTTTTCTATCAAGTCTTTCCATCGGTGTGTTTTTTCCATCTATTTTTCCATCCATTTGGGCTTTTTTTCCATTCCAAATTATGATTTTTTAAACATGATGACGATTATGATGCATTTGACATGTTTTTTTGTAGGGATAATAGCCTTGTCCCAATTGCATAAGGCTATCTCCCTACAAAAATGCATGGCTTACAGATGATAATGTATTTCCCTTTTTTAGGGATATGACATGTCTGATTATGTTATCATGTGCAAGACATACATTTTTTTAGGGATAATAGCTTGATTTTACTATATTTTTTAGGGAGATTCACCTCTACCCTACAATTGGACATGTCTATTCTCCCTAGAATAATCTATGTCAAAGGAATCATAACATACAAAAATGAATTTAAACATACAAATATACATACATCAAATGATGGGGCAGTGTAGTGCAAAAAATAATTGAAGGCTAGAAAATAATGTGTTGTGATTTATTTCATTCTACACACTGAAAGATGAAGCTTTGAGAGCACAAGGTGGAGTTGTAGGTGGGGAATATGTAAAACTATCCAAATTCACCTGAGGGGTCAGTAACGAATTGGATTGTTACTTGTTTGGAAGAGTTTTAAAACGGTATTTGGGTTGTATGTTTCATAACACCCATTGTGTTCCAACCTACAATTACACATTGTTGGCCTTGCAGTTGCATGAAAATTTTGATCTTTCAATTCCTGATACAAGCGTTAGATAAAACCTTTATAAAAATATGACAACATTTCATGACAATTGGGCATTTTTTGGAGCAACTTTGCAATATTTGCAAAACAAGGTCTTCTCTCTAGCACACATCACCACCTCTTCCACAATATAATCCACTAAGTTCCATGATGTCAAAAGGTTTCATTGATGTATGATGGAGAGAAGAGCATTTTTTTCAAATGAGAAAGGTATGCTTCAAACTTGCCTAATTGTCATGAAATATTTTCATGTTTTAATAGAGGTTACTTCCCAAGGTTAGAGGAGAAAAAAGGTTACATATTTGATGTGGGTTTTCCAAGAGATTTCTAGTGGTATCATCTGCAGATCTTGATTTCAAAACAAAAATAAAGTGGCACATATTGGCAAGGTGGAAAACAAAGTGGGTTCTATGTTATTTAATTCTGCTTGTTTTAATTCTACTTTGTATGGTCAAGATGTGAAAGCTAATAATTTCTTTGATGTAGCTATACAAGATGTCACCTAATGCTGAAGCATGTGTCTCTAGTTGGTTGACCAACTACCACCTATATCTTCCATGTAATGTCCTTGCTTAGATAGAGGAATTAAGTCTCCTGTACAAGTTGTGGGAAAAGATGTTAAGGAGAATTGATAGAAAAGGGACAAAGTGCATTGATGTCAAATTGTAGAAGTAGATAATCCAACCTCAAAGATCCCAATGAATAGCTACAAGTAAATAACCTATCACCAAAGGAGATTAAGAGACAAGAGAATGGTGCTCTACAAACATGAAGCAAAAATTCATTAACCAAAATGAATAATTACAAAGAGATCAATCCTTAAGAAAGGAGATCAAAACCCTAAAGTGAAAACCCTAGGATGAAGATTAAATTACCATGTGACAAGTGTCAAGATCATAATGAATGAGACAACATGATTAATTTAATAATGCATAAATAAAGATTCCTAAGCTTAGCTTAAGTGAAATAAAGTAAATGTGACTTAATTATTAAATCGATATGATTTAATTAATTAAGTGAATTAACCTATTACTCCAACACCCCCCCTTAATATGAACTTAGGGAGAAGCTAAGAAACTAAGGAAAAAATGCATGAAAGCAAAGATGGGTCCTGACAACTAAGGCCAAATGAAGTACCCATGTACAAATGTAAAAAATCTCTCACAATAGGAGAAAAGGAGAAAACCACGTGGGAAAAACTCCTCTCCAAAAGAGAGAAATACAAGTGAAGGTCTAAGAAGCCTTCAAACAAGAGAAAAGGATGAAGAATCCTCCAATCAAGAAGAAATTGTGCCAAAAGATAGGAACAAAGGAAGAACATGGAAAACACCATGGAAGCATGAAGAGGCTACAAACACTGTCGAAGAATGACTATAGAAATTCTAAAAGAAAAACCCTCTCTAGGACAAATGATGATTAGGATCAAGAAGACAAGAATTTGCATGAGTTCCCTCAATGACACTACTCAAATTTGATGGCAAACCGAGGCAAAAACATCTGGAACTCAAAGATACAAATGGTGCAAGTACCAATAGTTTGAAGAACTGATCAAGTGAAAATGGAAGGTCGCCTCCAAAAATAGGAATGCAATATTGTCCATATGGTAAGTGCTCCATCTCACTGAAATGCATGGGTGACCATCCGCTATATTTTCCTAGTAAATAGGAACAAATACTATATACATAGCTCACTCTAATGCAAAACCAAGGAAAAATTGGTATCGACAATAGAAACCCCCCCATAATGCTGACAAGGGAGAGGTATGACAGGTACACTGAAACTCAATGCTAGAAGGAAGTGCATCAAGAAGAATCAGGAACATCTGTACGTGGAAACATGAATGTACCCACATATAAAGGGTGTGAAAACAAAAGTCACAAATGCATGAGGCTCTTGTCGTGGAAAGAACACTCACTTGAAAAAGGTATGATGGCAAACAAAGGAAAAAAAATCAAACCACCTCATGGAACTTTATATCATAGTGCAAGTATAATAAGTCACAAAGTGATGTGCAATAATCCCAATAATACACATACAATGCTAAGACACTTTATTTTAGTGCATTTACAAATGATAAATACACGCAAAGTGAGCCCATAAGGTCTAAAAAGGACAACAACTGAGAAGAAGGATTTCTGGAAAAAACCAAAAATCAAATCTAGAAACCACCTGCAGCACTGCAAAGAGCTTGGGAATAGCTTTCCGACGATATCTCGTTTTCCCATTTTCAACATCATATGCAAAAGTTACGGTGAAAACGTTGAAGGAAACCTTAGAAGAGAAGATCTAACTTTGACTGGAAATAACAGGGACTTGAGAAAAAATCTCCAAACAATACCTAAACCACTGGAAATTACTCTAAATCCTCTTTTTGACGATATCTCATTTTCCCGATTTCAACATTGTGGGAAAAAGTTATGGCGTCCAAAAGAAAACAACTCCTAAAGTGCAAAAAAACAATCCACGACATTAAATTTGATGGCCATATTACCGTCAAAGCAAAACTACGAGCCTAAGTTTGATGATCAAATGGCCATCACAACATTTTTACAATTTGACTTATTTGAAAAAAAATGTTTTTTGAAAAAACAATAAATTTTTTTTTAAAAATTTATGGTGGGGGTGGGGCAGAGCCCACATCCCTTCCACTATCGTCAGTTAGTGGTATTAAGGCCACCGTTGGTGGCTTTAACCCACCAACTAGTGGTCTTAATAGCCATCGTTGGTGGCATGGGCCTATAGGAGTATGACCTACGTAGTGTTTAAAGCCTGCACAGGCTTTTCAAAAAATATGTGCCCTTTTTTTTTAGTTTTAAAAAAAAAAAGAACTTTTAAATTTTTTTTAATTTTCTGACAAAAAAATGTAAGCCAGAAAATAAAAAATTTACCATGGCCTGTAATAAATTTTTTTCGATCCGCGTGCATGCAAATCCGTATAGAGATCGTAGAGAAAAACTATTTTCCCTCAGAAGTCAACTACTTGGATTTCAATGATTTTACAATCGATCTTGGGGATTTTGGCCACTGTGGACACAATCGTGATGTTCGTTTGGGCTCAAAAAGCTCTAAAAAATTAGACACCCCCTAGCTCTGGCAAAAAAGCCCTTTCTTCAAACCCTCACAGATCTGAGAAACGGAAGCCAATTTTGACAAAACAAAGGTCAGTCTTGACTATTTTGATAGCTCTGGATTCAATGGAGAGGTTTGATTCGACCCTAGATGCACTAGAAAAATTCTTCAAGGCAAGATCTCTCAAAAAAGGAATAAGAATCTTGCACATTTAGAGCTCTGATACCATGTAGAAGTTCATAATCCAACCTCACTGATCCCAATGAACACCTACAAGGAAAATAGCCTATCACCAAAGGAGATCAAGAGACACAAGAATGGTGCTCTGCAAACATGAAGCAAAAATGCATTAACCAGAATGAATAATTACAAAGAGATCAATCCTTAAGAAAGGAGATCAAAACCCTAAAGTGAAAACCCTAGGATGAATATTAAATTATCATGTGACAAGTGTCAAGATCATAATGAACGAGACAACATGACTAATTTAATAATGCATAAATAAAGATTCCTAAGTTTAGCTTAAGTGAAATAATGTAAAGGTGACTTAATTATTAAATCGATATGATTTAATTAATTAAGTGAATTAACCTATTACTCCAACACAAATAACATGATTATGCTCATTTCTTTGACTGTTTCTTTGATCTATGGGAAAAAATGAGCAGGGATGTTCAATATCATAATCTACAAATAGAGATTGTAAATTTATGTGACTAGCCAATTCATTTTTACCAAGAGATGTAAGACCTTTTCCTAGTTGGATGCATTTGGAAGGTATCCATTAAACCAACAATAATCATCTAGAAGCACAATCTTCCAAAGGAGTTGAGCATGAAAATCATGAGATTCCTTAAGGTGGAATCTTGAATTAGTCATCACATGGGTCTTATCGAGGAATGGTTTTTTATTATTTTAAAGTTCAACTACACTATCAAGTTTGATAATGAGTTTTATTATAATTGTTATTAGAGTCAGGTCACGGATTTGAATCCTATGGTCATGCTAGGGGAAGGGGGATTGTTGGAAGCTTGGAACTTCCACTGCTCAATTAGAGTTGACCATGTGATTCATGATATGGTTTAACCACCTCCCTTTCATCTTATTTGACGCTTGTATCAGGCATTGAAAGTTTGAAATTTTTGTGCAACAACAAGGTCAACACACAGACAATATGAATGTAATGACAATGTTTTGGTTACTTACATAGTAAGAACCCAATTGGTTGGTCACACCTCAGGTGAATTTAGATACTCTTATGTATCCTCCACCTGCAATTATATTGACACTATGGATCTCTTGGAAGCCTTTTGTTCCATAGACAGTAATAATGTAATGAAGTTCACCTTCAAAATATATAATAACTCTTACTTACAGTATAAATTATATTTAAATTTCTTCATATGATTGAAAGAAATAAATGCACAAAATAATAGTAGATTATAAAACACAATGTGGGTTGTTAGTTGTTTCATTCTGCATGTTTAAATTTAAATGATTGAGAGAATGGGGAGGAGTTGTAGGTGGGGGATACATAAAACTAACCAAATTGACCTGAGGGGTGACTAACCTATTGGGTTGTTATGTGTAGAGGGTTTTATAACACTATGTCAGATATAGTTTCTTAATGCTCAATGTTTTCCAATTTCATTACATTATTGCTATCTATAAAGAAAAATTTTCTCAAAACAATCACAAAATCATACCAAATTGAGGTGAGGAGTGAGTAACCAATTGGGTTGTTAGTTGTACAGGGTTTTAGAGCAATATGTGGGTTGCAAGATTTATAACATCTAGTGTTTTCTAACCTAAAATTTCACATAACAATTTAAATGTCTTGTAAATCTTTTGTTATTTAGATAACATGAATGTAATGAAAGGCACCTTCAAATTTGACAACTGCTAGTTACGGTAAAAATTGCAATTCAATATCTTCATGTGATTGAAAAATAAATGCACAAAATAATTGCAGGTTGGAAAACATAGTGGGTTGCGAGTTATTTCATTCTTGAGGTGGAGGGTACATAGTTGAAACCATATCAAGCTGAGGGGTGACTAACATCTCGGTTTGTTGTGTGTATAAGGTTTTACAACACTATATGGGTTGTAGGTTTCATAACACCATCTCTTTTCCAACCTACAATTTTGTTGACAGTATGAATGTATTGAAAACCTTTTTTTATTTCAACAAAAAGAATGTAGTGAAAGGAACCTTCAAAATTTATCAGAAGTTTTATGTAGACTAAAAATTGCATTTCAAATTCCTCATATGATTGAAAAAAGATGTGCTTTCTTACAGTAGACGATGGAATAAATTTTGGAACTATAACAATCTATAACATTTGGAACTATTTTACATTTTATAGCCAATCATGGATGTGGTCTTTAAAAGGGAGAGTGCTTCGTTCAGTGACAAATTTTGTTGAGGTGGTCTACACACCTAAGATGGTGTGTAGTGGCACATCTTCTTTAGGATGGTCACGTTTGAAAAAAATGCATATAAAATCCAGTAATTACAAGATGCAACCAAATGTAAAATTTTAATGTCGCATAAGTAGTTATGATGCTGACAAGAAAGTTAGAATGTTTTAATCAGGAGGTAGTAACCATTGTACAAAATAAATCCCCTCATTTTACACTGAATTCTGAGGCAACACCATGTTTGATAATTAATTGTGAACTTCCAACTATCCTTTACTTCTAATGTATCAATCAAAATGCTTTACAATTTTAGTTATAAAATTTTGTGTTTGTTATGAATATGTTGATTTTTGATAGTATATCATTCCTTCAATTTAGGACAATAATTAGAGAGATGATCACAACCTTTTCATAGTCCACAACAAAGAGAAAGAGTTTGCAAAAGGTGACCCTAAGGATGGGGAGGGTTGGAATGAAGCTCGGGGTAATGTGGAGGACAGGAAGAGAGATATAACAACTCAATTATTGCATCATTTGGCTATGTCTATATGTTACAAGTGCATTCAAATTATTTTAATATCAAATAGATTAACCTATTTGATTTTCTGGCAGGTTGTTGCTAAATAAAAATGTGAAGTGGTGAATGTGAGATACATATATTATTGTATTATGGAACAATGTACAAAAAAATTTCATGATTGGAAATTGTTAATCATGCATAGGATTCAAGATCACTAACGTCCTATTCTCACAACACAAAAGCATGGCCGAAGTGCACCAGGGAAACCAAAATGCCCCCTCCTCCCCCATGGAAATTAGAAAAGTATCTTCAAAAGAAGGTGGATAACATGGAGTACCAACTTAAGCTATGACAAAATATCTAGCAGAAGCATGTTATTAAATGGGTCTGTAGAAAGTATCGTAAAAAAAGCTTCCATGTAATTCCAAAGGAAGGAAAGGATGAGGTGAAGGAGAAAATGGTGTTATACAATAGCAAGGAGAACAAGGAGCAAAGAAGGAAAAAGTATTGATGTTGCAGGAGAAAAAGAGAAAGGACAGAATGGTAATGTGGAATTTTGAGTTGTTAAATCTAAATTTTAGTCAATTCATTTTTTCTATTTTGATGCATACAAGGTTCACTTAATGTTAACTTGCATGACATGATAGGGTGATGGTCAAAAAGCAATTCCAACCACCTAGCAAATTAATTTACATTCGGTAGAGGAAGATGTGCCCATGAAATCCAAAGATGATGTTGTTCCTCCCAACTCGACATCTACCATTGAGAAGGAGTGTACACAGTCAAAAGTTTCAAGGTGCCCTCACAAGAAGAAATGAGAACAAACGATGATTTCAAAATATTCTATTTAATATTTTTTTTATTTCAATGAATTGGTTGCATGCATCTGAAGTTGATGTGAAATTTCAATTCCTATTATTACAAGGAAAGGATGACTAATGAAGTGTTGACCTTAAGTGGGGTATTGTTGATTTGGAAGATGAAGTAGTGCCCATGAAAGCACAAGATGATGTTTTTCCTCCCAACCCACCATCTAACATTGAGAAGAAGAAGGAGCGTACGTGGCCAAAAGTTTCAAGGTGCCTTGACATGGAGAAACTTGAAGAAATGGTGAATTCAAAATATTTTATTTAATGTTTTTTTCAATTATTTCAATGGATTGGTTGCATGCATTTGAATTTGATGTGACATTTCAATTCTTGCTATAACAGGGCAAGGATGAACAACAAAGTGTTGGCCTTGACCTTTTTGGCAATGTGGTTGTAATGGAAATGGGAGATGCTAATAGAGATGGACATGGGGATGGGGAGAGAACTAGCGTGCAAGTGGGACTGGGTAATAAATATGGACATGGGGAGGAGGAGAGCACTAGCCTACAAGTGGGACAAGGTAACAATGATGGGCATAGGGATGAGGAGAGAAATGGAATGCCATCTATATTGGTAACAAAAACAACACAATTCCATGTATCTATTCTAATTTCTTTATGAATCCTTTAATATGAGTTGAATTATGATTCACATCAATGAAATTTCCATTATAGAAAATCTTGTTGATGAATAGATGATAGAGTTCAAGGAAATCACTGTTAAGATCAATGATCAGGGTGATCTTTGGAGGCAGAATAAATTGGTTGGAAAAGGAATTTTAAGTGTTGTTAGTAGAGATGCTCTTACCCATAGCCTTTTCCACCCAAAATACTATGTCAAAGTCAACATGATTAAGGCCATTTTTGGTGATTGCACAATGAGTTTTGGACATCCTGGCATAGACACTCTCAAAGAGTGCAACAGTGGCTTCATGATATGGAAGCCCTCTAAGTTGAAGCATTCTCTTCTAGAGGTAGATATAAACAATACCTTTCTATATATATCATAACTACCTTATTGTTTACATCCATACGTTAATTGCTCAAATTTTTTCTTATAGGATAAAGGTGTTCAAAGTGTGAAGGACAAAACACAACCACTCCAGAAATATGTTGTTTCTCATTCATCATCTATGAGTGCTCGTAGAATTGAAATCACCCCTCCAAAAATACACAACAACCTAAAGAAACGTGTCCTATATTATGGAGGAATGACCTCAATTGCGAAGAATAGGTAGCATAGAATATGATGAGACAGGCTCACAATACTCATTGTGCATTGTGGGTTTCATTATTTGATTATTAAAAAGTTATGGTGTATACATATACTATTTTTATAGGTTTGAACACCATGTTGTTATACATTTCATATCAAACTTTTCATGGCATTATATAATTACATTATAAACAATGTTAAATAATTTTAGGAAATGCCACTTGAATTTTTATTCTTTATGGTAGCTTTCTTATAAATTAAAGAGATAATTTGACATGTAAATCATTTTCCCTAAAAAAGTTTGAATATAGCAGTCAATGGTATTCAATATAGTAATGGCATACATGTTATTCAATAGAGTATAGCAATAAATGTTATGTGTATGTATATGGATGTATCTATGTGGGAAACAATTTACAATGTTGGAAAACACACTATCTCCTATGTGTTATTTCCTTACAAATTTTTTTGTTTGGATATGACCATGAATTTAATGAATTCAACTTTCAAATTTTAGAAAAACACTATGGTACAATAAAAATGTTATTTTCCTTTTTCCATCTCATTAGAAGAGATAAAATGGTCACATTGTTTGCTGTGTTGGAAAACACACTATCCCATGTCTATTATTTCCTTATGAAAGTTTGTTTGGTTACAACCATGAATGTAATGGAATCAACTTTCAAATTCTAGAACAAATATTTAGTATAGTAAAAATGAAATTTTCCTTTTTGCATCTGATTGGAAGAGATAAAATGGTCACATTGTTTGTAGTGTTGGAAAACACACTATCCCATATCTGTTATTTCCTTATGAAATGTTTTTTTTGGTTACGAACCCAAATGTAATGAAGTCAAATATCAAATTTTAGAACAAATCTTTGGTATAGTAAAAATGGATTTTTCTTTTCTCCATCTAATTGGAAGAGATTAAATGCTCCCATTATTTGCAGAGTTGGAAAAAACACTATCCCCTGGCTGTTATTTCCTTATAATTTTTTTGTTTGGTTATTACCACGAATTTAATGAAGTCAACTTTAAAATTGTAGAATAATTCTTTGGTACGATAAAAATGGCATTTTCCTTTTTGCATCTGATTGGAAGAGATAAAATGCTCACATTGTAAATTTGCACTATTGGAAAACACACTATCCCTTGTCAGTTATTTTGTTATGAATTTTTTTTTTTCATTAATTTAAGAATCTAATGAAGTCCACTTTCAAATTTTAGAACAATTCTTTGGTAGAGTGAAAATAGAATTTCCTTTTTTCATGTGATTTGAACAAATAAAATGCTTGCATTGTTTGTAGTGTTGGAAAACACACTGTCTCATGTGAGTTATTTTTTCATGAAAATATTTTGTTTCCTGTGCTCCAAACATGTAATGGAGTCCACTTTAAAATTTTAGAACAACTCTTTGGTATAGTGAAAATGGCATCTCCCTTTTTGATGTGATTGGAACAAATAAAATACTCACATTATTTGCAGCGTTGGAAAACACACTGTCCTATGTCAATTACTTCATTGTGAAAAGTTTGTGTTTCATTATGACCAAGAATGTAATGAATTCCAATTTCAATTTTTAGAAAAACTATTGGTAGAGTGAAATGAAATATTTCATTTTTTCATGTGATTGGAACAAATAATTTTTTTTGCATTGTTTGCAATGTTGGAAAACACATTGTATCATGTTAGTTATTTTGTCATGAATTTTTTTTATTTCCTATGCTCCAAAAATGTAATGAAATCCAATTTCAAAATTTAGAACAACTCTTTGGTGGAGTGAAAATTCCATCTCCCTTTTTGATGTGATTGGAACAAATAAAATGCTCGCATTATTTGTAGTGTTGGAAAGCACATTGTCCCATGCCAATTACATCATTGTGAAAAGTTTTAGTTTCATTACAACCAAGAATGTAATGAATTCCACTTTAATTTTTTAGAAAAACTATTTGGTAGAGTGAAAATGGTGTTTCCTTCTTTCATGTGATTAAAACATTTATAAAATGCTCACACTATTGTAGTGTTGGAAAACACATTATCTCATGTCAAATTTTTTGTCATTAAATTTTTTTGTTTCATAGGCTTCAAAAATGTAATGAAATCCACTTTAAATTTTTAGAACAATTATTTGATAGAGTGAAAATGGAATATTTTGTTTTACCATGTGATTGGAACAAATAAAATGTTGACATTGTTTGTAGTGTTGGGAAACATATTGTCACATGTCACTTATTTTGTTATGAATATTTTTTTCTTGGTAGGCTCAAAAAATGTATGATTCTATATCAAGCATGTTTGTATCTTTTTTACTATGATATCTTACAAGGATGTAATGTAACTCACATAACACATTGTTTGAGTAGAAAGAGGATAGATGAATGAAAGGGATATGGGATATATGTTGTCAAATTAACTTCATGTTAAAATGGATTAATGGAGGGATGGAGGGGATTGTAAAAAGGACAAAATCATGCTGGGAGAAAATTGATGATAAATAGAGTTGGATAGGTCATGCTCTCATTGATATATACATGATAATTGTTATCAAGTAAATTTAAAAAGGGGATGACCATGTATTTGAGCATGAAAAATAAATAAGTACTTGATATGTATTATGTTCATAGGATCATCTAGTTCATACCCCTTAGGAGTAGTTATTATGTATGCTCCTGATCTAAAATTAGCAATGATGACATAGGGACCAAACTAGTTTAGCTCAAAATCCCCTTTCTTCTCTCTACATGAGTCATGTTTTTCTAATTTTCCTTAAGGAAAATGTCTCCAAGCTCAAAATATATTGTGTAGATGTATTTATTATAGTCATGACAAAAATTTTGATGGTATGATTTAAATTGATTGACAAAACTCTTTGGTACAACAAAAAAGGCATTTCACTTTCTTCATCAAATTCGAACAAATAAAATTCTTGCATTATTTGGAGTGCTAGAAAACACACTATCCCATGTCAATTAGTTTGTTATGAAAAGTTTATTTTGTTACGACCAATAATGTAATCAAGTCACTTTTTCATATTTTTGAACAACTCTTTGGTACAGTCAAAATGACATTTCACTTTCTTCATCTTATTGGAACAAATAAAGTGCTTA
>VDFB02386068.1:0-11366 GCA_007258455.2 Sequoia sempervirens | reverse complement strand
AATAAAAAAGACATAATAAAAGTGATTTTCAAATCACTTAAATGATATCTATACATTGAAATAAAATGCAACATATAATGTCATACCTAAATGCTTTCAAAAGCATCCAAGGCACTTGACCATCTCCACTTACTTCATTCTACATTTTAGTCCACACATGGTCAATATTCACTGGTTTGTAAAGGCATCATAAAGCTCCAAAATACTTGGCCAATATGACCCACCTCCAAATTTCTTGGAAAGTATATTCCAAGTCACATGACTATTGATAAAAAAAACAAGGCATCACATGTGTTGTATTGGCACACTCCATACATTGTATTGTTTGAGGACTTAGGACTTGGCAAAGGTTTTGAAACAAAGGGGAAACACTTAAGGCATAACATGCCTAAGTCAATAACACAAGTTTCAGCCCCCATGCATTAACACATGCTTTCAATTTTAAAAAGCATGGGAAGAAAATCCCATCCCCAACGAATAGGGTCAAACCCTAATTATGAAAAGACTAAAAATGATGGAAAACACCATCATTTTGTCATTGAACTTTCTGGAGAACAGATGTTGTCGTACGTAGTGGGGTTTGAGTAAACACATAAATTGAGGTTTTTAGATGATTCAACCAAATTTATGATGAAATCTTGCATGTAATAGTAGGTAAATAAATTCATTGGCATGAAATCTACATTTTTTCCACTTTTTGGATCTATTTGATGTGTAAAAGACCACGACCTGTAGAGTATCTCTGACTACTTTGTTGTGATTTTATTTTCTGTGGTTACTTCCTTTGCTTTTACAACTACAATGAGAAGCTTGAATGAAGCTTTTGGTAAAAGAAAAAGCTTGAATGTTGCAAAAAAATGTGTGAGAAAAAGCTCCATGTGAGTTAAATAGACTCCATTCTTGTTGAGTCTAAGCAAAAGAAACCCATATTTTGTTTCTACCTTGAGAATAAAGCATAAAAATCTTGTTTCCTCTATGCATTTGTTAATGAGGACACTCCATTTTGTTTCCTTGTTGCTTTCATGAAGAAAAAAAACTTCTTGGCCGCAACCATGGATAGAAAATATTGTGTTTTTATATGAAAACCCCATAATGTTTCTTTGATTCTCCTCTGTATTAGCAAATTTCTTAACAACCTAGATGGAATTTTGATATGTAGAAGAAGAAAGATGTCCTGTGAGCTCAACCTCCATTTTGAAAACTGGGTTTCCTCTATATTCACAATTTATGTTCCATTTTCACCATAATTTCAAAACCCATGTTTTTGGTTTTTTGTAGCATATATATTTATGAATCTGCAACTGGTTTTCAAAAGAACCCAAGTGGGTTTCTTGATTTCTTGAAGAAATTCATATTTTTTGTATTAGGCCATTGGGCTTTTGTAAATACACCTTCCTTTTTCTTTAATCTGTAGCAAGGTTGTTTCACATTTTAAAACCCCATGTGGGTCTTCCATATTTTACAAAAACAAAGGTTTACTTGGCCACGACCTGTCATGAAATGGTTTCCATTTTTTATTTATGTAGGATGTTCACCATATTAGCCTCTGCATTAGCTTCTCATGGTGAACCCAGATGGGTCTTTTCAATTTGAAAGAAAAATCTGATTTTGTTGCAAAATGATTCAAATCCATTGTACAGTGTGAGCCTAACCCAAAGGCATTGTACATCTTTTTCATTCCTTTATGAAAGCTACTTTTCTTTTACTTTGATTCTCTTGGATTGCATCTTCCAGATCAAGGACCCCTTTTAATGGTTGCTCCATTGTTCCTATAGCACTGTCATTTCAATGGTTGCACAACTTTGTTCATTGCAACTATGCTCTCAAGTCTAAACTCTAGTCATAGGGTGTATGACTTCCCTTTCCTAATGTTTGACTTCATTTCCAATTTAGAAAACATTCCCCTCTCTAATGAGTGGACTGTTCTTCATCATTCCAAAAACTCTACATCACGGTGAAATGAACTAAGAATGCTTGTTGCCACTTTCATATGACTATAAGTTTTAATAGAGCGACCTTTGGTTTACTGATATCATTATTATAGACTCATAAATCATTCATTATTGCCACTAATTTCCTTAGGTTGTTAACCAGTTATGATTGGCATTTTCTTTATGTCTTTGTCATTTGAATATTATCATGGCATATATCTAATCTCATCCAAGCTGTTAGCTTCTACTATTGGAAGACCACTACTATACTAGCAACATTAAATCACATCAAGATCCTTGTGTATCATCTTCAAAGTTCTTGAATGAATTGTGTAAGAAACCTTCAAGGCACTCCAACGTTGTCTCTTTCTAGAGAAAGACTACCTCAATAATGCTTCAATGACCTCATTCATGCAATTGATAAGGACTACCCTTTAAAGTTTTTAGTTGAACCGTCACCTTTGCTTATTCAATCTATCCTTAAAGACCTTGTCATGAAACCCTCTTGAGACTCGCCTTGGTTTGTCTTAGTATTTCTCTACTCACCATAGGACTGCCATGATAAAAAAAACATCAGTCATCTCCTACATATGGTCCCTTGGTTGTCCCTTGGTATCTCCACATGTCTAACTTTGATTGTGAGCCAAAATTCCTTTTGACTACTACTTTTTTTTTGTTTTATAGACTTCTCTAGTGGTAAAGATTGACATGAAATGCCTTTGACCTATAGTTCAGTCTTCTTCTTCCTTTTTACTAATCATGACTAGCATTGAAATTTCTTTCTTTGCAAAGGTTTGTAACTTGGTAATAGGTTGCTTTCTCCTGCAATAGCTTTTCATATTGGTGGATGAAATGCTAGGGTTTGACCATATTGATTGTCCTTTACTTATGCTCTAACCTTGTTGTGAATGGATTGTATTTCATGTCATCTAATGATCATGCTTATTCTTGAATTTTCATGTAGAGACACTATCACAATAGCATCCTTTTGATGGCAGTGCCATAAATACTTTCTTTATGTAGTCATAAATGTTGTTATTGATTCAAAGTCTTCATAATGCAACACAAAGTAAGATTGTAAGAGTTATTTCCATCTGTGTGACTGTACCTTGCATTACAATGCTTAGTCACAGTTTATCATTCACTACCATAGTGAAAACATGGTTCACTTGCTCCCTTAATGGAGGAAGTGACTACCCTTCTTGTCATGTAGTATACATTTATGATTGTTGTCCTTCCACAAGGTTCTTTTTCAGATTCCACCGCATTTGTTATCTTTTGGTTATGTGCAATAAATACACACTGTCTCCTCACTTTAATTTTAGTGGGAAGCCACATGTCACCTATGTTGGTGACCTGAAAGCTCACCTTCCTATGTGATGTGTGGTTGTCCAATAGGGTTACAGTGAGAGGGACCTGAAAATATCTTGGACTATTCCCTCATTGTTTAAGAGATGCATAATTGAGCTTGATGCATCTATGATTGCACTTTATGCATCTAGGAAACCACTTACTTCTTTTATAAAAAAAATCATGGATCTACTTAAGACGATTGAAGTACATATCAGCAAAATGTGTTGCATCTTTTGAATCTGAAAATGAAAGTTGATCAACTGGTGTGATTCCATATTGATTTAATGCATTAATAATAGATATATTTTTTATCAAGTTGCTCAGTTTCCTTTTTCCTTCAAAGAATGTTGAGCTCTACCCTTGTGGGAGCCACATTTACCCCACATGTTGTATTTAACTAAATCAGAACAATAACCAGACTTGTCCTAAATTTTCACATGAAGCAAACAAGTTAGAAAATAGATGCATATTTTGGATGTTTTTGATGACTTTGATGCTTTCTAGGACATCCAAGGTTTGCATACTTATTTAATGCACTTATGGATCGTTTTATACATGCATAGGTAGGTGTTTATGTAAGGATTGATATTTTTCATTGCTTAGAGCCTCGCTCTAATATCATTGTGTTTTCAGATGCAGGAACTAGGAGCAATACAAAGTTGTGAAGGACACAAGCAACTTGGGGCAGCAGTAGTAGGGCAAGTAGGAAACTTTGCAACTAATCATTCTCATGCAATGACTAGTCTCCATTCTTATATGCACATTTTTTTTTACTTATTCATGTATAAATTGTTTCATATTTCCATTGAATAAGTAAAGTTAGTCCCTTGGCTTGTGAGGGACATGCACATTTCATGATGATCAATAAAAGATTACATTTGTACACATATGATTCTATTTTTTCATTTGTTGTAATTGCAACATTGGAATAAAAAATGTAATCAATTTCATTTGACAATCTTATCATGTATATGGAACTTAGCAGACTCATGGTTTATCTTTTAAAAATGAACAACAATAAAACATGAGTGCATTATAACATGCCTTACATTTTAGTTTGCAAAAAAAAAAAATCTACTCTTTTTCTCTTCTTATACTTTTAAGTTATATTTCATGTATATAGTTTTAGGATGTTTGAGAGTAGTTTCAAATCTATAAGAGTTATAATAAAAATTCTAGTTTTTGGAAGATCTTAAATATTTTTTTAGATTTAGTCAAATTTCAATAATCTCTATGTCAAATTTCAATAATCAGGTCAAATTTTAGTAATTAGTAAGTTGTATCATATTTCTCTCTCACTCTCTACCTCTCTCACTCTCTCTTTCTCTCTTTACTTCTCTTTATCTCGCCATTCTCTCTCTCCCCCCCTCTATACTTCTCTCCCTCCCTCTCCCTCCTCCCTCCCTCTCTCCCTCTTTGTCTCTATCTCACCCTAGAAACCAAAGACCTAAATGCAAACTAGAAATACCCATAAGAGAAAACAAAAAGAAAAAATTACGAAGATGTGCAATGAACAATATTCAAGAATTCAATAATTACAAGAGATGAGGCTTGCTTATAAAGACAAGCATACACAACCCTAATCTTATCTTGAGCAAAAAGATAGCTCAACAAGATAAGGATGTCTAACTATAACCTAGGAATTAAATAAATGCCTAAGTAAACTTATGAAACTATAATTAAATAATTAATTACACCAACACCCCCCTATAAGTGAAATTTAGGGAGAAGAAAATTATTATGCAAATGATGCAAAGATGCAAAAGATGGTACCCATTTACAAATGCAATGAAAGAGGAAGAGGAGAAAACCCAGTGGGATAAAACCCTCCCTCAATGAGATGACCTGCTGCAAGAAGCATTGGAAGAAATCTGATGGAGTAACACTAGAATCCTTAATCCAACAAGCAAGAAAAGATACCTTTGTTTACAAGAAACCATAGTAGAACCATAATAATGCAACAACAGACTAGATGCCAAGGAACACTGGAAAATTCAAATACTGGATCAACCCTAGAATCTATGAAGCAACAATAGATGAAAAAGATGCCCCCCATAAGAGGGAATGATATGATGGCTGAATCTGGAAGCCATGTATCTCAATGCCAATGCCAAACTATGACTAAAACTACTCCATGGGAACAAGTACCATAAAGATTCTAGAACATTAACCATAAAATGAATGGCCCTCAAACTAAGATGTGACCTAATTCAGATCAATAACCATAGACTCTCAATTTGAGATGTGAACTGATGTGAACTAAAATGTGTCTAGCTATGAGCAAGATGAGGCCAAGAGAAACAACAGAATCCAAATACAACTCATGCGAGTTGTCATCAATATGAAGATGAGATCAAAGTGCATGCAATGTAACTACACTCTAATCAAATTATTATGCAAGAAACCCCTTGATGGAACTTTCTATAAGTTCATTTATTACAATACGCAATGATTGTAAAAGGAGAGCATGCAAAAACTAAAGAGAAAATGCAAACCTAGTGCATGAAAACAAAAATGAATGCATGCACAAACCGATGTTCACATCTGCCTCTATGATTAAAAATATCCTCGGATATGTGTATATGAAAAAATATGAAAAAATGGCCAACACCAATGTGAAGTGATCAAAACTAGCTTTCTGTCGATATCTCATTTGCCAAAAATAGACACTATTGTCAAAAGTTATGAATTTTTCAAAAAGGTTGAATTTAGCCTGTAGGATTAAATTTTCTAGCAAAAAAAAAGTTTACTTTTGATTTGATTTCTAAAAAAATTGTTCTCAATGAGTACACAAAAACAAAAACCTAAAAATATTTTGAAGCTAAAAGAAAAACCCATAAATCATTTTTTGATCCAACAAGTAGAAGATAAAAATAATAATTTTTTTAACCTTCAACTGGTAGAAAAAATAATGCATGCCACTTTTTGTACAACAGGTTTATCTAGATCCGTGCATGCTATGAAAAATCTAAAAGATACCTAGATTGTATTTTGACCCTGGCTACAAAACCTAGAAATTGTTTTTCTACAACTAAGTGGAAGCTAGATTTTTGAAGCAAAAATGAAAAATGACTCTAATTAAAATGGCTTGCATCAAACCCTTGATAAAATTTTGACAAAATAAAAGCCAATCATGAATTTTTCTAGCACTCTAAATCCAATGGAGATGCCCGATCTGATCCAAAACGCTCCAGAAATAAACTCAAGGCATTAAACCCTTGAGGAACCCCAAATGTGCTTTGCAATGAATTTCTCCAAAAAAATGAGAAAGGGTTGCAAATCAAGGCTATGATACCATGTTAGAAACCAAGATCTAAAATGCAAACTAGAAAATACCTTCCATAAGAGAAACACAAAACAACAAAACAATTTGCATGAAGATGTGCAAATAAATAATATTCAAGAATTCAATAATTACAAGAGATGAGGCTTGCTTATAAAGGCAAGCATGCACAACCCTAATCTTATCTTTAGCAAAAAGATAGCTCAACAAGATAAGGATGTCTAACTATAACCTAGGAATTAAATAAATGACTAAGTAAACTTATGAAAGTGTAATTAAATAATTAATTACACCAACATCACCTATGTCTCCCTCCCTACCTCTTTCCCTCTCTACTCTCTTTTTCTAGCAGTCTCTCATCTCTCTTTGTCCCTCCCTCTCTCCCTCTCTTTCTCTCTCACTCTCTCCACTCTATATCACCATTATCTCTTTTTCTCTCACTTTTTCCATCTCTCTCTCTCTCTCCCTCACCTCTCTCTCACACACACATTCACCTCTATCTCCTCTCTACCTCTCCCTCCCTCCCTCAACTCTCTACTTCTCTCTACCTCTCATTTCTTCTCTACTTATCTTTATCTTCCCTCTCCCTATCTCTACCTACCTCTCCCACCATCACACACACTCTCTCTCTATCTCACCTATGTATCCCTCCCTACCTCTTTCCCTTTCTACTCTATATCTCTCCTCTCTCTCCCTCTACCTACCTCTCTCTCACTCTCTCTCTATCTCCCTATCTCCCCCCTTCTTTCTCTCTCACTCACTCCTCTCTATATCACCTCTCCTTCCATATCTACTTATCTTTATATCCCTTTCCCTCTCTCTACATACCTCTACCTCCATCACTCTCTCTCTCTATGTCTCTTTGTCTCTCTCTATCTCAACTATGTCTTCCTCTCTACCTCTTTCCTTCTCTCTCTCTCTCTCCCCCTAGTGTTCAGGGTTGAGGGTATAGGGGTAAGTGTATAAGGTATAGAGATTAGGTTTAGGATATTGGGTATAGGGTTGATGGTATTGGGTTTAGGGTACAAGGTTAAATGTAGGGTTTAGGGTTTAAGTATAGGGTTGAGGGCTTAGGTTTTAGGGTTGAGGGTATAAGGTTAATAATATAGGATATAGGGATTGGGGTTTAAGATATTGGGTATAGGGTTAAGGGTTGATAGTGTAGGGTTTAGGGCATAAGTATAGGGTTGAGGGATAATTTTTCATGGTTTATGGTATAAGATTGAGGGTATACAATATAGGGATGAGGTTTGAGGGTGTAGGTATTAGGGTTTAAGGATATTAGGTATAGGGTATTGCAAGTATGAGAAGATCGGTGTTGTCATTAATATCAAAAAGCCTGTGTTGTCATTGATGAGTAGAAGATTGTTGAAAGAGTATGTATTGTTGTTGGTGTTGTCTATGCTTTGATTAGTTGAATTATGTTGTCATTAGTAAGCTACTAGTGTCAACCTCATGTTTCTTTGATAAGCTTTTGTCTATGGATGTCTGGTTGAGTTTCTAGGTTGCGGTTAGTTTTAGAAGTACTGAAGATGATAAGGATTTGTCTTTGGTTCTTGGTTTCTAATTGTTTTTTAGAAAATTTGATAAAAAGAGGAAACAATGAGTTGCAGTGTTATTTTGAGTTGCAGAGTAGTTTCTCCGCATTTCTTCTAGGTTGAAGATCTATCGATGCGTTTTGAATATGTTGATCAAAGGTGTTCAGAGGTGTCGTATTCAAAATTTGGTGTTTCGAATTGTTGTGCAAAAGAATTTGTGTACATCAATATGTGAACTATGTACTGTAGAGTTTTTTGAGAGAAATGTTTGTGTTTCACATTTCTCTATAGAGTTGTTTCAAGTCTTATAGATTTGAAAGCGTGTTTATAGTGTTGGTATCTTTCTTCAATTGAAGTGTTTTGAGGTTTGGTGCTTCAAAAGTTGGTATCTTGAGTTACAGTGTACTGGGTGTGTGCATTCTTTAGGTGAAAGTTGTTGCAAAGGAGCTTGTTGGATTTTAGGGTGTTTATGGAATATTCCAAATCATTTTCAGGTGACATTTGTCTATGATTTGTTGGATAAAATGAAGCATGTACTTAAAATTTTAATGGTGTTTACACGAGTAACAACCAACCTTGGTGTTTACACTAATTTCAATGGATGTTTATTGTTTTTAGAGGCATGATGTAGTGTGGTGTTATAGATTTGGGTCCTAGATAAGGTGTGGTGTGATTGTCTTTCACTTTTATCCACCATGAAAGGGTTTTGGCATCAACCTAACTTTAATTTACATGGTTGATGTGCATAGCCACCCTTGGAGAATGATTTCAAGGTTGGAGATGGTATAAATATGAGTTCATGAGTTGTTGATGAATGATAAGATAGAGAAGATAGATGCGAATGATATGAAGTGTAGAGTTGTAAGGTGTGAATTTGATAAGTGCAATGCAATCTTTCATGTGTTAGATCACTGAATCCAATGAGTATAGGGTTTCTACAATTCATCAGAGATACTGTGAAGGTGTTGGTGATATTGTGGTGGATTTTATTGTTGTATTGAGATGGTTTTCTCACTATAACATTCTTCTCTATCTCCTTTTCTATTTTGGTAGTGAGCATTTCTTTCTCTTGGGCAGTGAGCCCTACGACAATGAGCCCTATTGTATTCGGTGTTGATATTACTTATATCGTGAGCTAATCCTCACCATGGTTTTCCCATCTTGGTTTTTCCATGTAAATCTGGTGTTATCTTATGCATTGTGTTGATTTATTTTAGTTTTTGTTATTTGTCTTTCATGCTAAATAATTATAACAAATTAAGGGTTAATTGAATGAATGTGGATCTGAATGTTTGTGAGCACTTGGAAGTCTTAAGATACAAATGATTCACCCCCCTCTTAGTTTTCTTTTACATTCAAAAATTGGTATTAGAGCAAGGTTCCTTGTAAGAAAAGCTTAACCTCTTGAGGTAGATCTAGGATGGTGCACAAGAAGGAGATCCTTGTACTTTATGGAACAAATTATGCATTTTGGAAGACAAGGATGGTAGGTTTTATAGTTTATCTTGGATATGATGTTTGGAATTTTGTTGAGAATAGACATACTATTCCTACGAATGGTTTGAGATCAAATAATGAGATCGAGGCCTATGAAAACAATGGTAAAGCAAGGTATGCTCTCTTAAATGGTCTTGGTAATTCTGAGTTAGTGAAAGTTATGAATCTAAAAACTACTAGAGAAATTTTGGTAAAGTTAGAAAGCATTTATGAAGGAGATGATAAGATCAAACAAGAAAATATGCAAAATATAAAGATCATGTTTAAGAACTTGCAGATGTTTGAAGAAGAAAAAATTACAAGCTACATGCAAAGGGTAGATGAAGTTGTCAGCTCCATCAGAGGTCTTGGTGGAAAACTCAAAGAACGAGAAGTGGTAAAGAAAATTCTCAGAAATCTTCCTAAATCTTATAGTCATAAAGTTTTTTCTATCGAGGAATTTACAAGTCTAAATCAATGTACCAAAGATCAATTATATTGTTCTTTAACTACTTTTGAGATGAAATAATTTGGTACAAATAGTGGTGCAAAAGTTGAGACTGGTTTTAAGGTTGGCAAATCATAGGAGATTAAGGAGTTAGATCAAGAGAATTTTGATGATGTGGAAGCCAAATTTGTTAGTAGAATGAAGAAGGGTACTAGTAAGTATAGTGGTAAGTTGAATTTCAATTCTTTTAGTTGTGGAAAGGTAGGTCATTATGCTTCAAGATGTCCAAACAAATATTTGAGTAACAAAAATAAGGAAAACAAAGGTAAGATGATTAAGAAAAGTTATTATGTTAGAGAATATGCAAGAATTTTTGATAATGAATATGATTATGGAGATGATGGTAATGAATTCTTGTTCATGGCTTTAAAATATGAATGTATTTCTGCTAACTTTGAGAGATTTGTGAAGGATAGCCCTCCAAAGAAAAAGGATAAGACTAAAGGTACTTTAGTATCTACTTTTCATGCTATATAGGAGAAGAACTACTGGATCATTGATAGTGGATGCTCTAATCATATGATCGGTGACAAGAGTAAGTTTGTTAGACTTAATATGATGGAGGATGCGTTAGATTTGGTGATGATACATCTACTAAGATATGTGGAAATGGTTCTATCAGTTTTGATGGCAAGCATAATACTAATTATGTATACTATGTTAAGGGTTTAAGGTATAACCTCTTGAGTGTTGGAAAATGGTATAGAAAAGGATACAGTCTTATGTTTCAGGATGAGGGATGTGATATCAAAAAAGGCTCCAAGATTTTGGTTGTTGCTAGAAGAATGAAAGATGGAAATGTTTATCAAATTAATAGTTTTGGTGGTCATTACTTTATGACTCGGATCAATGAAAACTAGCTATGGAATAGAAGAATGTGTCACATCAATTTTGATAGCCTAGTGAGAATAAGTTCAGTGCAAGCTATGAGAGATCTACCAAAGATTACAAAGCCTATCAATGACGTGTGTAAGGAATGTCAAACTAGAAAGCAAGCAAGAAGAAGCTTCAAAGTCAAAGAATGATCTACTACCAAACTGTTGGAATTGATACATACAAATATTTTTGTCCTATAAGAGTAAGAATTCTTCAAGGTGGCAGGTATTTCATGCTTTTGATTGATGATTATTCTAGAATGGCATGGGTTACTTTTCTCAAAGAAAAATCAGAAGCTCTAGATAAGTTTAAATCATTCAACGTTGTGGTTGAGAATGAAATGGATATGACAATCAAATGTTTGAGGTATGACAGAGGTGGAGATTTCACCTCTAATGAGT
>VDFB02386067.1:0-20293 GCA_007258455.2 Sequoia sempervirens | reverse complement strand
TCCTCAACATTTATAATATCTAACCAACATCTAATTTTTAGGATCTAACAAAACTACCAAATTGATGCATGATGAGTTTGGTTTTTAAGCTAAAGGAACATAAAGGTATATTAATTTAGGCAGTATTTGGAATTTGGCCAATGATGTGCTTGTAGATGTTGTACTAGTATGTTAATTACTAATTAGTACTTTCCACAGCTAAAGTTGTTGGATTTGGGACTTTGCGTCCAAATTTGATGGTTGCTATCTAGCCAATTAATGTTTCTCTCATCTCTTATCATACTAAATGTGTAAGATTTTTTCTCATTTATTCTACCTTAAATATTTTTTCTTCAATCGTGGTGAAAATTGGATTGCTTTTCTCTTCCCTTGATTTTGAATCTTGTAAGATGTTTTTGTTATCAATGACAAGTGGAGTGTTTTGAAGTCCAAGTGACCTTTCTTGTTTTTTTTGTTGCAACTTCATGACTTGAAATATTTCCAAAACGTCTTTCATTCCAATGAAATGAACATGGTTTTGATACAAAATTGAGCTATTCTTTTTGCATGGTACTAATACATTTATAACATGTAGACAATAATGGAAGCCACATTTAAATTGAGTGAAGGAAGTTGATTTTCCTATGGAATTAGTATCATCTTCTTTATAGTTTTTCCAACAGCTTGATAGGACTATGTTTTCTACTTACAATTCCTCCCTTTTTCTTTTTGTTGAACTACTGCAACAATAGATATAGCAATAGAAAGAAATCAAACAAATCTAAACTGGATCAAGGAACTCAACTCTTGGTAGATGAATTTGAAAAGTTGTGAGATGGTAACTGACTAGTTGAGAGAAGTAGAAAAATACCTGATGTTAGGGTTAAAAAGGAAGTATTTAAAAGCTTAAGAAGATAAAATGAAAAATAATATAATATATTGACATTTCCTTTAATTTTGAAGCATCTACTATGTAGCCACTGGAATAATGTTAGGTATTTTTTTCAGATAGATCACATTTATATGGCTCTAATCATTATGTGTCCTTATATTTGAGATACTTCTCAAAAAAATTGTGTCCACTGATATTGTAACCATGCCCTCAGGTGGATAGATTTAATGTATGTATTTCACATTGCTTTTCTTTCATGTATAAATATGGAACTCGTTGTAACTATTTTTAATGTTCAATCTTATTGGTGATATTTATTATGACCACATAATAAAGTGTCTAGAGTTTCACATATAAATAGAGCATAATACATATGTGGAAACTGAAATCTTTTTCTTTGTATTTCTCAACATTGCATGTTTCAGTTTTTTACAGGAGAAGTCCAACATAATTTGTGATTCCTTATACCAATTATGTTAAGAGTTTCAACCATCCATTTTCTACTAGAATGCATTTCAAAATGACATTTGAAATTGAAGATACAACTGAGAAAAGGTACCTATAGACTCTTGTCCAATTCTATGTCATTATAATCATTTTTCTGTAAATAATTCATAATGCTTGCATTCTTTTGTTTCACATTAAATCAACTTAAAAGTAAGTTTCTTTTCTGTAGGTATGTTAATCACAGACTTACAATTCTATTTTTGGAGTTGGTACATGCAGATAGGAATGGGCATTAAAGACTTTAAATGCTCTTGGCTTGTAGTGCAAGCTCTTGAATGGGAAAATGAGAGCCAAATTCAAAGACTATATGTATGCAGATAAGTCCATTTCCATTTGTGACCATCTATGTAATTTTGCACTAGTTGCTTGTTGACTAACAGTGATTATGTTATTTTTTAGGCTAATTATGGAAAAGCAGATCCATCTTGTGTTGCATAAGTTAAGGATTTATATAGAGAACTTGGAATCGAGGTCTGTTTATTCTTTCCTTTTTCGTTATGATATGTTAAAAGTGATCTTTTATTTTCAAAGTTTCCACTATCAAATTGCATAGTTCACAAGAGAACTTACTTTTATCTATAAAAATGATATTAAGGGACATGTAGATTGAGTTGTCTATACAAATTTGATAGTTTGAACTCTTAAAATTATCTTCCACTTTCTGAGGGGGTATGCAAATCACTTTTGAAGTTGAGTGTAAAAAACAAAGTAACATGTAAAGAAAAAGGATGAACAATAATAAAGTGAAAAGTGGCTCTTCTATCAACCATGTAGAGTACAATGAAAGGAGTGTAGGGACGGTAGGGGTTTAATGTTTACAGTGCAGTTGAACCTGAGTCACTGGGTTCACTAACATATTTGAATAAATTCACAAGTCTCAAAATCTTCAGGGCACAGTAGTTAAGTTTTATATACTAATTAACAAAAAAAATCTATTTGGAACATATTATAGTCTATACCAATTCTTCATGTATAGGACAATTGATGAATCAAAATTTTCATGTATTCTATTTGACCCTCTAATTTCCTTATCATTACTGACAACTACCAATGATAAAATCCAAAGTCTTATATGCCTGATAGCTGGTGCAGGAGCACCAGGCAAAGGACTATTTTGTTTTTGAGTTTTTAATTTTGTTGTGCTAATCATAAGGTCATGTTGACCATTATTTTAAGTTATTAGGGTTTTTTTTGGTCTTTTTAAAAGAGGGTGTCAAGATTCCAATGAGTTTAGAGGCTCACTTTGCTAAATAGTGAAAAATTGTTAAATGTCTGAAAACACAGCGGGTTTTACAAAAAGGCATTTTTAGGTCATTTAAGCCTCGACCCAAGAACCTAAATTGTTGGGGAGGCATATTTAAGGCATTCCAAAACCTTTTTGGTTGGTTAGAAGTTTTTTCTACAGACTGTTTTTCCAGAAATTAAAGAAAACAATGTTCTTGTCTTATTTTTCTGTTTTTCTGTTCTTGTTTGCATGACAGCAGCTAAATGAATTAAAAGAGGCATTTTGTAGGTTTTTTTTGCATGTAGAGAAGCCTCTAGAAGTTTATTTTGGTACATTTGATAGCTGTTCCATTGTTTCATCCATTCTTGTAAATTTTGTCTTTTATTTCCTTATTTGTTGTTTTGACTGGAACTATGTAAAAATGGAGTTCTAGGCTGCATTTCCTCTATACCTAGAAGTATGGAATTGTTGGGAACATGGTCAGGCTCCATATCTATACATATTTTAGTGGTAGATGTTAGGTTTTCTTTGGTTGCAGGAGTTATGAGAAAAGCCTTGCCCTAGGCGAGCCAGTGAAGAGCCCGGCTAGGAAAGGCTGCAGTACAGCGTTGATAACTTGCAGGGGAGAAAATATTTTCAAAAAATTATTTTTGGAGAATTTAGGGGAAAGTATTGGCCATGTATGGTACCAAGGAGGATAGCCCAAAAATCCATTTAGGAGGAGAAATTTTCACCAGTCCTAAAACTGGTTCTGGATAGTTAGAAACCCTAGTTTTCTGGGCAGTGTTTGCATGAGGGAAAAGTACGGCTTGGACAGAGCCAAGACTCTAGAAATATTGAAGCTGTAGATAGGGGAAACACATTTCCTAAGCCAAGAACCACATTTCTTTGGTGGGTTTAGGAGGGAAAAGCAATTTACCCCTGTTCAGAGACCAAATAGTGGCTCAAGGCTAAACCTATGGAATAGGCTTCATGCAAGTGTTGGTAAGATGGAGTCTAAGTGAAGCTCCAGAAACCCTAGGAGGTTGTTTTGGAGTTTTGAAAAAAATTCCCTCACCCCTGCAAGATTCATTCATGTATTGAGGGAGGATTAGTCTTTTGGATGCATAAAAGGCTAAGAAAGAAAGGAGTCATAGCACCAAGATTTGGTTTGGTAGTTGCAAACTTGACAAGATAGTGAGGTTGGCAGGAGAACCAGGGGAACTTAGACAAGGTAGAGTTCCTATAGGTTAGGGTGGAACAAAAATTTCACCAAGGAGGTCTATGTCAAGGCCTAGCACAGGAATATGTGATTGGTTCCTGCAGCATATGAAAACAGTGTAACTGATTCCTGCAGCTTCCAGGAATCTATGATTGCTTCCTGTAGCCTCCCTATCAGATTGGTATCAGAGCGAGTGAAAGATTTGGGAAAGCAGCAGCTTATATGTCAGAGGAAGTTGAGTCAAGTGAACCGCCCAAGATGGTGACAAATGTACAGTTAGCCAAGATGGTTGAAGAGCAAGAAGAGGATAACAAATCTCTAAAGGAAAGAATAGAACAACTTGAAGCAGCACTAAACAAGGTGAAATTGGAAGGCAAAGTGCCAAAAGAAGAAGAGGTTGCAGAGGAGGAAAAAGTCCCTGAACCTGACCCTGTTTTGGAGGAGGAGCCTTTCTTGAAGGCATTGAAAGCATTGAGTGGAAAAGGACTTGAGGGCATACCACTGTTCAGTGGAAAGATGGATCCTGATTTGGTCATGGATTGGATAGAAGGCATGGAGAATCACTTTGAGTGTGATGGAGTAATTGAAGCTCAAAAGGTGAAGGTTGCTAAGTCAAGATTGAGAGGATCAGCCTTGATGTGGTGGAAGTTTGTTCAGACTGAAAGGGAAAAAGAAGGCAAGCATCCCATATTAACTTGGAAAGGAATGGTTGCTAAGGTGAAGGAAGCCTACATGCCAGATGACTATGAGATTCAGTTGCACAAGAAGAGACAAAGTCTGAGACAAAAAGATCAAGATGTCAACACCTATACTGAAGAGTTCTAGAAGCTTTGCTTGAGATCAAATGTGGCAGAAGATGAGAGCCTAAAAGTGGCTAGATACCTAAATGGTTTGAAGTGGAACATCCAAGAAGAGATGGCTCTTTTGAGTCCTAAAACAGTACACCAATGTTATCAGCTAGCTATTAAGATTGAAGAGAGGAATAAAAGGAAGCATGATCAGTCCTCTAAGGGCAGAGGAAGAGGCAGAGATCAAAGAGGACATCGTGGTGGTTACCAAGGTAGAGGTAATGATCAAAGGAAGCAAGGTGAATCCAAGCTTACCGAGCATGGAGGTGAAACATCTTCAAGAGGAGGATTTAATAGAGAAAGAGGACCTCAAGGAGGTTCAAACAGAGGAAGAGGAGCAGGCAAAAGTAACTCTTACTTTGCCACCATGAAATGTTATCACTGCAATCAGCTAGGTCATCCAGCTTATAGATGCCCAGAGAAAGCTTCTTCATCAAGCAATGAGAAAAGAGTAGCTTATGCACAAGAGGACACCATGAGTGTCAAATCCCCTGAGATCAGTCAAATAGAATCAGAAGTAGGTGAAAATCTGATGTTTAATAGAGTGCTGATTAGACAACCGGTCAAAGAAGAACCCAAGCAAAGGAGAGCTTTGTTTAGAGCAAGGTGCAAGATATTGGGAAAGGTATGCAAGGTCATTGTAGATTCTAGTTCTACAGATAATATCATCTCTGAGGAGGCAGTAACAAAGCTAAAATTGGAGAAAGTACCCCATAATAACCCCTACAAGGTCACATGGCTGAATAAAGGGCAGAGTGTTTTGGTGAATGAGCAAGTAATAGTAGAATTTTCAATTGGAGGCTATAAAGACAAGCTGGTTTGTGATGTATTACCCATGGATGCATGTCATCTACTACTGGGCAGACCTTGGCAATATGATAGAAGTGTTGTTTATGATGGAAAAGAGAACACCATTTCATTTAAGAAGGATGGAAGAACCTTCAAACTGCAGTCATTGATTGAGGAAGATGAAGGACAGTCAAAGGTACCCAACATTATGTTGAGTAGTGGCAAGGAGTTCCTTAAGGACCTACACCAAAGGAATGAAGGATATGTGGTCATGATGTAGTCCAAAGAGGAAGAAAAGGCTGAAAGGACAGTGTTACCAGCAGCAGTCCAAAACTTGCTTGACAGATACAAGAGCATAGTCAGTGATGGAACACCATCAACTTTACCACCCAAGAGAGCAATAAGTCATCAAATTGACTTTATACCTAGAGCCTCATTGCCTAACAAAGTAGCATACAAACTGACCCTTGAGAAGAACAAAGAGGTGGAAAGACAAGTGGAAGAGTTGTTGAATCAAGGTCTGATCCAAAAGAGTATTAGTCCATGTGCAGTCCCAGTTGTTTTGGCAACAAAAAAAAGGAGGTAAATGGAGACTTTGTACTGATTCTAGAGAAATTAATAGAATCACAATTAGGTATAGATTTCCAATACCTAGGATTGAAGATTTATTGGATTGCCTTGGAGGTGCAAAATTTTACACTAAGCTAGATCTTAAGAGCGGGTATCATCAAATCAGAATTAAGGAGGGTGATGAATGGAAGACAGCTTTTAAGACAAATGATGGCTTGTATGAGTGGAAAGTGATGTAATTTGGCCTCTCAAATGCCCCTAGCACGTTCATGAGACTAATGAATGAGGTGCTTAAAGATTTCATAGGGATTTTTGTGGTAGTTTACTTGGATGACATATTGATTTTCAGTAAGACAGCAGAAGAACATTTGAAGCATGTAGAGATGGTACTCAAAAGGTTGCAAGAAGAACAGTTGGCCATTAACCTTGAGAAGTGTGAGTTCTTCAAACAAGAGCTTGTGTATCTAGGCTTTGTAGTATCCCAAGGAACATTGAAGATAGATCCAAGTAAGGTGGAAGCCATCCTAAACTGGCCCACACCAACCACAACAACAGAGGTAAGAATTTTTCATGGTTTAGCTCAATTCTATAGAAAATTTATAAGAAATTTCAGTGGTATATGTGCACCAGTCCTAGATACTATTAAAGGTGGTCTGAAAAAAAAGTTTAAGTGGACTCAAGAGACTGATAAAGGTTTTGAAAAACTGAAACAAGAGGTGGAAACCCAACCTATGCTGTTGTTGCCTAGTTTTGACAAGTTGTTCATAGTTGAGTGTGATGCAAGTGGAGTAGCTGTAGGAGGAGTACTTAGTCAAGAAGGTAGGCTGTAGCCTTCTTTAGTGAAAAGCTCAATGAAGCCAAGCAAAAGTACTCTACCTATGATCTAGAATTATATGCTTTAGTGCAGTCCCTTAGGAAGTGGAGGCATTATTTGTTACCCAAAGAGTTTGTGGTTTTCACAGATAACCAGGCACTTAGTTACATCAACACCCAAGAGAAGTTGAGTAATAGACATTTGAAATGGATGGAGTACATTCAAGCTTTCACATTTACCATTAAGCACAAGAAGGGACATCAAAACGAAGTGGCAGATGCATTAAGCAGGAGGATGTTGACAGTCCAAGAGATACAGCTGAAAAGCATAGGATTGGAAAGTTTTAAGGATCTCTATGGTGATGACGAAGACTTTTCCGAAGCCTACAAGGTATGTTCAGACTTTGCAAATCATTTTCACAGTCAATATGCTGAGTATACATTTCAAAATGGGTTGTTATTCAAGGGCAATCTGTTATGTGTCCCACGAGGATCAATGAGAGAAAATCTGATCCAAGAAAAACACAATGGCAGTCTTAGTGGGCATTTTGGTATTAACAAAACTTTAGAGCTGGTACAAAGGTTTTACTATTGGCCTAAGTTAGCACGAGATGTCAGAAAGTATGTTGAATAGTGTGTTGTTTGCATGAAAGCCAAAGGGGGAGCTAGCAATGCTATGTTATATCAGCCTTTGCCTATTCCAAACAGACCATGGGAGTGTGTGAGCATGGATTTTGTGGTGGGTCTTCCCAAGACTAAATCTGGTTTTGACAGTTTTTTTGTAGTTGTGGACAGATTTAGCAAGATGAGTCACTTTATTCCTTGCAAGACTACACACGATGCAAGCTATATTGCCCATCTCTTTTTCAAGGAAGTTGTAAGAATCCATGGATTGCCATTGAGCATTGTTTCTGACAGAGATGTGAAGTTCATGAGTCATTTTTGGAAAACTCTATGGAGCAGATTGGGTACAAATCTATCATTTGGATCAGCTTACCATCCTCAGACCAATGGTCAAACAAAGGTGGTTAATAGAGTGCTAGGTAATCTTTTAAGGTGTCTCACCAAGGAATATGGACAGACATGGGATATGGTGATTTATCAAGCTGAATATGCTTATAATGATAGTGTCAATAGAACTACAGGAAAAAGTCCTTTTGAGGTTGTGTACGGGATGCACCCAAGAGGTATTTGTGAACTTAGAGACCTTGGATCAATGGAGAATAGGAGTGGACATGCTGAAGACTTCACTCAGACCATGAAGGAGATTCATGAGCAGGTCAAGAAGACAGTTATTGCAGCAACTCAAAAGTTGAAGGAGAAAGTTGATGAGTCAAGGAGAGATGTGCAGTTTCAAGTAGGTGATTATGTGATGGTTCATCTTAACAAATCAAGGTTGCAAAAGGGAATGGAAACCAAATGACAGATGAAAAGAGTGGGTCCATGCAAGGTATTGGCCAAATATGGCAAGAATGCATATAAGGTGGAGTTACCATCAGATTTGAGCATCTCTCCAGTTTTCAATGTTGCTGATTTGATCAAATATAAAGGAACAGTCAAGGACCTAGTTCAGGATAGTAAGGAGTTCTTCAATTACATCAGCAACATGTCCATACCAACTCTAGACAAGCTGCAAACATAAAAGATCTTGGAGTCAAGAGTGAAAAAGACTACAAGGCACAAGGTGTACATGGAGCATCTTGTCAAATGGAAGGATAAGCATGAATCTGAAGCTACCTGGATAGAAGAAGTAGATTTTAAGAAGCAAGGCATTGATATGTCTTTGATCTCTCCCACAATTCCTTAGTTGTTTGTGCTTAGAGGGGGAGAATGGTGCAAGAGCACCAAGCAAAGGACTATTTTGTTTTTGAGTTTTTAATTTTGTTGTGCTAATCATAAGGTCATGTTGACCATTATTTTAAGTTCTTAGGGTTGTTTTTGGTCTTTGGAAAAGAGGGTGTCAAGATTCCAATGAGTTTAGAGGCTCACTTTGCTAAATAGTGAAAAATTGTTAAATGTCTGAAAACACAGCGGGTTTTACAAAAAGGCATTTTCAGGTCATTTAAGCCTCGACCCAAGAACCTAAATTGTTTGGGAGGCATATTTAAGGCATTCCACAACCTTTTTTGTTGGTTAGAAGTTTTCTGTATGGACTGTTTTTCCAGAAATTAAAGAAAACAACGTTCTTGTCTTATTTTTCTGTTTTTCTGTTCTTGTTTGCATGACAACAGGTAAATGAATTAAAAGAGGCATTTTGTAGGTTTTTTTTGCATGTAGAGAAGCCTCTATAAGTTTATTTTGGCACATTTGATAGCTGTTCCATTGTTTCATCCATTCTTGTAAATACTGTGTTTTATTTCCTTATTTGTTGTTTTGACTGGAACTGTGTAAAAATGGAGTTCTAGGCTGCATTTCCTCCGTACCTGGAAGCATGGAATTGTTGGGAACATGGTCAGGCTCCATATCTATACATATTTTAGTGGTAGGTGTTAGGTTTTCTTTGGTTGCAGGAGTTATGAGAAAAGCCTTGCCCTAGGCGAGCCAGTGAAGAGCCCGGCTAGGAAAGGCTGCAGTACAGCGTTGATAACTTGTAGGGGAGAAAATATTTTCAAAAAATTATTTTTGGAGAATTTAGGGGAAAGTCTTGGCCATGTATGGTACCAAGGAGGAGAGCCCAACAATCCGTTTAGGAGGAGAACTTTTCACCATTCCTAAAACTGGTTCTGGATAGTTAGAAACCCTAGTTTTCTGGGTAGTGTTTGCATGAGGGAAAAGTACAGCTTGGATAGAGCCAAGACTCTAGAAATATTGAAGCTGTAGAAAGGGGAAACACATTTACTAAGAGAAGAACCACATTTCTTTGTTGGGTTTAGGAGGGAAAAACAATTTACCCCTGTTCAGAGACCAAATAGTGGCTCAAGGCTAAACCTATGGAATAGGCTTCATGCAAGTGTTGGTAAGATGGAGTCTAAGTGAAGTTCCAGAAACCCTAGGAGGTTGTTTTAGAGTTTTGGAAAACATTCCCTCACCCCTGCAAGATTCATTCATGTATTGAGGGAGGATTAGTCTTTTGGATGCATAAAAGGCTAAGAAAGAAAGGAGTCATAGCACCAAGATTTGGTTTGGTAGTTGCAAACTTGACAAGATAGTGAGGTTGGCAGGAGAACTAGGGGAACTTAGACAAGGTAGAGTTCCTATAGGTTAGGGTGGAATAGAAATTTCACCAAGGAGGTCTATGTCAAGGCCTAGCACAGGAATATGTGATTGGTTCCTGTAGCATATGAAAACAGTGTAACTGATTCCTGCAGCTTCCAGGAATCTGTGATTGCTTCCTGTAGCCTCCCTATCAATAGCTCTTTAGTTATCCACAATATCCACATGCTATGAACTCTGATACAAAGATTGTGCATAGTTCTTCTCAGTTTATTCAATTTGGTGCTATTATTTTTATCCTATGATTCAGGCTTCAAACTGACCCCTCTCATTAGTATTTGTCTTCCAAAACTATATAGAAGAGGGTAATCAAAATAAATACTGGAATATCTAAAAGTCAAAGATCCTTTCCTTGAAACTAAAGCTTTGTTGTCAACAAACTAGAGCTGAGATGAGCCAAGAACTATTGGAAGGGAAGTTGAATGAAAACTGAGAGCAACTAAAATTCTTCTTAAGAAAAGTGCCCTTTCCACTATAACTGTCAATTCTAGTGTCTCCTTGTTCATTTTTTCTAGCATCTCCTCATTTGTCATTTCTTGATAGAGAGCTTCTAAAATATGTGCAAGATCTTCTTCAATCTCAACAATCAATGTTGAGATAAAATGGAAGCATTGCTCTTACAAATAAGGTGCTAAATCATTTATCCTTGAAGGAGATTTATGTGCATGAAGAAAACGTAGGAGGTCTTCCAGAATATTCTTGGACCCCTCATCTATGGTATCTTTTATTTGACTAACCTCAGTTCCAAAATAAGTGTTAAGGAGACCAAACCAACCTTCATCATTTGTTATCATAAATCTAAAACTCAACCTAGGTAAATTGACACTTTTTAGGTCCCTTCTCTTAATAAGCCAACCCTCACTAGTAGTTAATTTGTGCAAAGGGGTTTCAACATCTTTGTAACTTGCTAGAGATGTAACTATGGCTTCAAGGAATTTACCAACCTTAACTCTCTCACACAAATTTGCAAATCCATCATCTATTATTTGATTCATCCTACTAACAAACAGGCTTTCAAAAATTTCATCCCACAGACTCTTTGAGTGCTTCAAAACAATCTCACACACGCATTGCCATGGAAACTCAACATTTGAACCAAAAACCATTTTTAGCCACTCCAAGTTCCCTTCAAATGCATCCAGACTGTCCAATGTTTCTCTGATCAATGTATCATTCTCTGATAAGTTCTTTGACACTTTTCACAAGATCAAGCAAATACTTTCCCCCAAGCCTATCTGTAGAGAGAATATCATCTACACATGTATTAAGCCACACTAAGCAAGACTCTAATATAAATTCGCTCAACAAAATCATCATGGTAGCTTGTAGCTTCTCTCTATGATATTTCCACAACTACACCTCATTGTCTAGGTTTGGAATCCCACCAAACAACTATGATCTAGGTGGCACTACCAACATAGTATTATAAAAAAGAGGCAAATCGTTTAGAACATCCAAGAAGAGTTCCCTAGCTTGACATAGTGTCACCTGTATGACTCTTACCACATTATAGAAAATTGAACTGACTGCCCCCACCTTATCGGTATATTGGTTGGGCGTGTCTTTTGGTTCCAGCGATGCATCAATAGTTCTATTTTTTCATCGGTGTGAGGATCTTCTATCGATGGGATGAGGTCTCTTGTTCCCATGATGGTCCGATGGGGATGTCGTCGGTGGAGTTTGTGCCTTTCATTGGAACCACCACCCAAGTTTCAGTGACAAGCATGAACTCCACTGACAACATCCCCATCAGACCATTGCAGGAACAAAAGACCTCGTCTCACCGATAGAAGATCCTCACATAGATGAAAAAATAGAACCGTCGATGCATCGCTAGAACCAGAAGACACGTCCGACTGATAGACTGATAAGGTAGTCCTTTTCAAATAAGTTTGTTGTACTATCATGGATCAAACAAGCATTAGAATTAGAGACTAACAAGAACCACCAAGAAAAATTTCATTGACACATCGTCTAATGGAAGAAGGATTTTTTTGGCCCAATGGATCATAACCAAATCAGTTTAAACCCAGCAAAGTAGATCTCAAATGGGTCGGATAAGCCCCACCAACAGTTCACTTTACAAAACCAAATTTTGGTGAAAGAGAACACTGGATAAATGCATCTAGAAGAGCTCCCCAACAATATACAACCTCCATGGCACCAAATCATGTATCATCCCAGACAAGAATTTCTACACCATAACTGATTTGTTGACAAAATTCTAAATCAACGAATATGTTCTTTTAGACTCAATAGTCAGGAAGAATGTTATACTAACCATGGATTTCACCTATTATAATTGTTCTTACTTGTTGCACTGCTATTTCCAGTTGTTATGCAACTATTCTTAGTTGCATTATTTCTTTGTACTATTTGATGAACCCTTGGTGTGTGAATTCTTCTCACCATTTATGTTAGAATGAAGCAGATGGAGTTCAAGGGTTTTGTTTTAGATGATATGGAAAATTTTGTTTGGAACCAAATAGAGCTGAATGGGTGTTTCAAATTCAATCAAATCTTGTTTAAAACAACCCAACATGAAGACAAGTGTACTTAGAAGATTGAGATTGCTTTTTTGATCATCATGATTTGGTTTAGAGCTAGGAAATTGAAGAAAAATGGTAATAAAGAACAATAGGGCATGGGCAGAAAATGTGTTAGGCTATTTTGGGAAAAATGTTCCTTAAACATTAGAGATCTTAATTTGGGCAAAGATTTTGAGAGGTTCCTTGCAAAATCCATTTTGTGCACATTCTGCAATCAATCATTTCATTCCATGAGATGACATCTCTATGAGGAATTCTATCAAACAATTTAGGTGTTTTGTCTACGATTCAAAATCTTGCATATATGTCTACCAGAGCATATCCAACTATAACATCTAGGTATCTTTTTAATTCATCTATCTTTCATCAATATCGTTACTATTTGAACCTTGTACAAATTTTTTAGAGAAGAACATAAGTTGCAACATTTTTAGGAGCCAACTAAAAATATGAATGGTTGATCAACCATGCTTACCTAATGATCAACTATATATGTAAATTGTAATGCAATAAGGGTTACTAACGTGTGAAGTATGTGCAGCCCTCATCCACTAAACCTACATGACTACATGCACCTAGAACCCAAGAAAAGCTTACAATGTTAGGATGTGTTCCAGAGTGCTTCATTAATTCAAATATTTTGAGAGTTTCCTTGAAAAATCCATTTTATGCACATTCTGCAATCAATCATTTCATTTCATGAGATGAAATATCTTTGAGGAATTTTGTTAAACATTTTAGGTGTTTTGTCTATGATTCTAAATCTTGCATATATTTTCTACTTAAGCTAGTTTTTCCTATAGCTATTGTTGTTTGGTGTTTTCAAAGTTGTAGAATCATATTTTCATGTATGCCTGGATGTCTTTTTTTGTAAAATCAAGTTTATATGGTTTGGGGTTTCAAGGTGGGGTTTTACTTGACCACATAAAACCTATGTGGTTGGGATAAAGGTATACACCCCTCTTTATTATTACACCTTATCATCTACTAGAGACCTCTAGGTGATTGTTGGAAATGGTATTGTGATGGATTGAGGAAAACAATAACAGAGGCAGTTGTGACAATAAAGTGGAGGTTGGTATGTACACTATTTAAGTCTTGTAAGATTCTAACCTGGAATCTAGAGGCACCAATTAGGAAAACCCTAGTCTGAGCCTTCATAAAATATTTTGCAATACCAATACACAAATGCAAAAATGTATTTGATTTTGACTTGTATATCTAAATAGCTCTATTTCTTCTTGAATTAAACATTTAAAAACTGGTGCAAGAGCACCAAGGTATTTGTGAAATGTTGATTCATGGAGGTCTTAGGCTAGTTTGAGTTTTGAGTCTAGAAGTCATTAATAGGGGCATGATTGACCAATTCATATTGTATGCGTGTTCAGGCATAATGAAGAGTGTTGGAGGCGGTGGCAAAGGTGTGAGAGGTTGGTAATGTCATTTTTCAATAAACCCTACCCCAAGCTAGTGTAAAGTCAGGGTTTTTAGTTACAGAGGTTAGATGAGAGTTTTCCCATCTAAAAATTGTTGATTAGGGCCCTATGTTGACTGGTAAGAAGATCTGAGTGGTTGTTTGGAGTTGGAGGAAAGAATTTGAGGTACCTCCTTTGAAATAGAGACCTAATTGGTCTATTAGGACAACATTGTTTCTAGGTTTTGCGTGAGATGGTCCAAAGTGATCCATGATGGTTTTGAAGGTAAGTTATAGTTAGCCTTAAAGGGTGTCTAAAAGAGTAGATATATTGATTGTTGAGTGGTTCATTGTGAGATAAATTCAAAAATTTGGGTCTGCAGACCTACTAGATGAGTTGAAGAGTTTTTGCAAAGGAGTGATTTGGAAGAGTTTTGTGAATCAATTGGTTGTTTGAATCAACTTGTTTTGTGATGATTTGTTTAAAGTCAAATTTCTTTGCATCAAAAAATCTCCATCATATTGAATCTTGATGGGAAGAAGGGTCCATTGAGAGAATTCAAGGGGTGTTACTTGCTAGGAGGAGAGAGGTTGTGGAGTACTTGTTGTCTT
This sequence comes from Sequoia sempervirens, assembly GCA_007258455.2. Classification (NCBI taxonomy): domain Eukaryota; kingdom Viridiplantae; phylum Streptophyta; class Pinopsida; order Cupressales; family Cupressaceae; genus Sequoia; species Sequoia sempervirens. The sequence goes on along the minus strand of VDFB02386067.1, from coordinate 5,681 downwards.
GAACAAGTGACTGAGCTCACCTTCCTTGTATTGAAGAGGATGTACTAGGTATGTATTTCCTCAGTCAGAATTTAATTATAATTGATGGTTTTGTGATGAGATGGTGTTGATGATAAATCATATAAATGTGATAGTTGAAATTATTTTGGTGGTCATATGAAATTTTTTTTTAGAACATTTATAAAGAAAGTATAGATTAAATTTTGTTGTGTAGAAGCAGTGAGTAGGCTACATTCCTTTTCTTCCCTCAAATATTGATTTGGGTGATGAGGATAGAGGTATAATGCCTTCTATTACCTCACACTTGTTCCAGTAATGTAATCACCTTGATGATTGTTACCTCATCCATTTTCTAGTCATGTATTTACCTTGATGACTGACTGACTTGTTTTTAGGGCTTACAACTTACAAGAAAAATGAAGGCCCTTTGACCTTTTAGACCATCTGTGATAATTTAATTACATCAACAAAAAACCATGGAAGGATTTAAGTACTTAGGGTTTTGTTGAAGATATCATTGTACTATTTCAAGATTTTGGTCTGTACCTATTTTAAGCTAGATGTTATGCTTTTGGCCTTTAGATTGAGTGGGACTCTCAAAAATTACATTTTTTGGTCCTAACAACAGACTTTTAGTATGATATGGTTGAGATGGTTTGATTGAGAACAACAAAGGATAAGCCTCAATATTTTATGTCATTTAAAGATTAGAATAAAGATTATTGGGAAGGACAACTTAAGACCTTAGATTTGCACCAATTATATATCAGCTAGAGACCTGACCTATACCTCATGTAACTCTCCATGATTGTAAATATGATCTTCAAATTAGAAATATATACATTCTATGCGATATTTATTTGTTTAGTAGATACTTTGGGAATGTTTAAACATGATAGTGAATACCTTGAACTAGTTAGCTTTATCTGTTAGTTACTTTTGATCAACTAAGGACATTTATATTTCAATTTTAAATAAAATTTCAATATTGAACTTCAAAATTTAGAAAATTTCTACCTGCACTGCACATAAATGGAGGTGCCATTTTAACACATTTCTTTGATTATGCTTTCATCTCCTTTCACATTTGAGTATACCAACTTATTTTGAAAAAAAAATGATTTCAGTGTTTTATCCCATGACTCAGTTCTTGTTTGTTGTGTTGAAAAAAAATCAAACACTAAGCTTCAGTATCATGTTGGATTGTCAAAAAGCTACAATGTGAAAATAGCTTCTTTAGAGTCTTCATTCTATTCTATCTTTGCAACTTTGTTCTTTCCAAATTTATTTTTACATACTAACAGTGACCATGAAAGAATTATTGCAGGAGTGGGAGGTTATTCTTACCTATATGACCCACTTTGGTGGGCAGGCATGATTACCAGTAAGTGCTTATTACTTATTAAATCAGGTTTAATATTAATGTTTGATAATTGACATAGATTACTTGCATTCAAACTATTAATTTCCTTATTTACAATCTTTTTTGAGATTATAGTTGTATGGCTGGAGAGTTTATATATTCATTTTTTTCAAAATTTACAATTTATCTCTAATGACTTCACTTACAGTCCTTAACAACTATCTCATAATCAAAATTTTCACTCAAAATTACATTCATCGTCTTTTACGAATAACTAATAACTACCCTACAAACCAAAAACTCTTTTTCGTTGCCCAAAGTTTTATAAAACCCCCAAAAACTAACTACAGATAGGCAAAAAACTCAAATTCATGGCAAAGGATTATGTTAACTGTAGAGTTGTAGATGAGCTACTTGCCACATTTTCCAGAGGTCTCGTTCTTCTTCTTATTCCTCTGAGGTCGCTGCTCCAACTTCTCCAGTCGCTTCAACTTCTTTAGCCACTCTGCTTCAGCCTTTTCCTTCACTATCACCACCTCAACCTCTAATAATTCCACAATCAATTTCAGAGCCTCCCACCTGTGTGATGCTCTCTCTCCATCTGGCTTTACGTTTTCCTTCTAGCCATTTCACAAAGGGTACACATTTCTTTGTTTCTTCATCCTCTTTGCTTTTAATTCCCTCACTGATATCCATCCCAACTCCCAAAATCACCCATTCCAACAGTGAGTCCATGTCCTCCAGATAATCCATATGCACCACTGCCTTCATCACCTTTTTCACAACTTCAATCGACTCTTCCAAATCTAAGCCCCAAGCCATTATTAGTGAATAAATTTCCAAATTAGTTTTGTACATGTGCTTCAGGTCACTAAATCCTCTTCCAATAATTAGTTACACTAACTGCACTAATCATTCATCACTGTACAAGAAACACCCCATCAGTCTCTTTACTGATGGTTCTCCATAAAAGTGTGAGAGTTGTTTCTTCATTTTAAATGTGAAACTAGCCTCCATCACCTCTGTAGTGACAAAGCCACCACCTCTTGTACACCGTTTTCATACCTATTGTTTGCCACAATAGAGGAGCATCGAGCAAGTAATGCCTCAAGAATTTAATAACTTCATTCACATTCCTTTCCATAAATTCTTGACGTACATCAATCATCACTACCACCTGACTCCACACACTTCTCTCATTCACTTTGAGAATTAAAACCCACAATTGCTCCATTTTAGAGCTCCCTAAATGGACCACCCATTTTAGTCTTGTCATTGAGGGAGAACATTTATTTTAAATATCTCGACGATGCCTCAGGATGTCACATCAATTAGTAATAATCATTATCCCCGTATCAGTGAGATTGATTCTTGTTCCACCAATAGCCACCTTCTCCACCGATGAACAACTTTCCTTAGGTCTATCAACAGGATGCCAAGAAATTTCACCCCAATGCACCCCAACTCCACTAATATACATTATGCACTTGATAACCCATGTTTATATCAGGCCATTGGGAGAATGCAAACATTTGTTCCAACGATGTTCATGTGTCACAATGATGTGCTTACTTTTGTTGAATCTGTGGGTCTATCAGAGAGAGTGCCTTAGGAGTCAATACGATAGGGTATTGTTACACCGATACTAGGTTATGAGCTGCTTTCCTCGAGCCATCAATGAGGCTATAATGGGGGTTCTACCAATGAGGCATTGTTAGGCTGATAGTGCTAATTTTTATTTAGGGACGGGGAAATATTTATGGAGCCTCAAACTATTATGGTATCATGCTTACTATTATACTTTTGATGGATTTTTTCCAAGCATCCATAGCTTGTTTGAAAGAACTTATTTTAGGCTTTTGGCCATAGCAACAAGGCAGTGAACTATTTGACAAAATACTTTGGTAGACATGTATGGAAAATGTGGTAGCATAGAAAAGGCAAAGAACTATTTGAAAAAATGCCTCAAAGAAATGCGGTCTCATAGAATGCCATGACAAGCAAATGCAATTGGCAGATGCTCCTAGTTATTATTTATGCAATGTGAAGTAATTGCATAACTACTTAGGTTGACTTTGTAAAAACTATATTGTAATTGAAATTTTGTCATCTATCAACATCTAGTTATTAGTTATGCAATGTGAAGTAATGCTTTGAGTTTGAAAGATGTGCAATACAATGCAATCAAAGATATGCATATAAACTACAAAAATCTATTTTTTACAATTTATTAGTTAAAATATTTATTTTATTTTCTCTCTATATATCGAGGCTATGGAAATTCCTTTCAATTTTTTTAAAAAATAGTTTATATCTCTTGTTCTACAATTTTTTACGTTTTTTTTTTATATCTGACTTTTTCTTGATTTTTTCCAAATTTTTTCCTAATTTTTTACTGCATGGGGTTATGTTTCAGAGCTTTAATGCCACTATTTTTGTACATCCCAATGTATTTCACCTTCACCTTGCAGCAGTAGTAGTAGTGCTATCATATTGCATTCTTTGTTTTTGTGCATTAACTACCTTTTTTATGTGTAACAGTGCTCTCATAACCTTATGTGTCTGGTATGTGTGCATGGTAATGTAGTGTTTATATTTGTAGTCTTTGTATCTAATTAGCATGAAGCTAATAGTAACATTGTAAGCACTACTATGATTGTTGGTTTTTTAGTAAATTAGATTGATCATTGTTATTATTTTAACACACATATGTAAGTACTATTTAAGTAAGTAATGGTTGTTTTATTATGCAAACAAGGGTAATCATTACCTATGTAATATAATTTGTTATTTTTTTCTTTTTGCAGAAATTTATTGATAAACTCAAAGAAGGGGATAAAGTAAGGGTGTTGGATCCGTTTGATGGTGATGTTGTGGGCATTGGGCGGATTCACTTCCTATCTATTGTACATGGAGTCAACTTGAAAGGAACAGGAGATGCAAATGTAAAAATTTTAAAGGTCACAAGTAACATACCCCTTGTTTATGAAGACAAAATAGATGGAGTTGTTCATCTGAAAGAGAAAGAGGGAACCTTCACATGGTAGCCACTAAAATATTTGCAAAAAATGACATAGTTGAACATGTTTATCATGTACTTGATGTTAGACATCTTGGCTCACTGCTTTATGTAGTATTTTGAATGTGTTGTTCAAGGATCTTAATTATCATGGTGTATTTGAAAGAGTTGGAAACTCTTAGACAACTTTGATATTTTTCATTATAATTACATATATACTCTTAAACAAATTTGACATCTTGTAACTTGATATATATATATATTGATGCAAGAGCATCCAATGGTGTAAGGGCAATCTTGCATCACCCAAAAATAGTGAAATTTCAAGTTTATCATTTTTTAGGTGTTTTTACATTTTTGGATACCCTTTTCGTCATAATAAAATTCCCAATTCACGGTTTTTATTTTCTCTTCCTGGGTGGAAAGATATTGCAGTTTTTGTTGCCCAGATTTGCACCTGAAAATCTTCCGAGTGGGATTTGAGGCACTTAGAGCTTCCGGATCGGCCCCGAAACTTGCCAAAATCGGTGTAGCAAATTTTGAGCGCGTTCTTGACTTCGAGAGCTTTCCAACGGTTCGAACGGTTCGCGAATCGGAGTCCTGGATCAAAAGTTATGGCCCCGCGAAGTTGGCGCACTTTCTAGAAGTTACCATTGCAAATGCCCTTTCCAAATTTGAACTTCATGTTGTAAATTTTCGGCGCCAAACCACCTAAACTCAATTTGAATGTTGTTTTGGCTCCAAACTAATGAGGAGCTCTATTTATGGGTGGGTTTTCTAATTTTTGGGTAACTTTTTGGGGGACAAGCTCGCATATTGCGAAAGGGTTAATCTGTAGCTTTCTGTAGCTTGTATATGTTGTAGAACTTGGGGATTTGGGATCCTCTGCATGTAAGAAGCTCCATTTTCTGAATAATAAAATTATTCTCTTATTTGTGGGTTATTTTCTGTGTCTCGGGTTGCGCCCTCATCAAGTGGTATCAGAGCAGGTTTTTCTTGAGCATCTGGACAGATCGCCAATCGTGAGGCAGTTTGCACCAGGACCGTGGTTGTGGGTCGAGGTCAAGAAAGATGCCTCCAAGAGTGATGCCTGGTAGGCGTGGTGGTGCCAGAGGTGGTGGAGGCGGCAGAGATGCTGGTGGAAGAGATGCATTGGCAGCCCTCCAGAGACAGGTTGATGCGTTACAAGAGCAGTTGAGAAGAGGATTAAACCTGAGGGAGGAAAGTGAGGATGAAGGAGAGGAAGAAGGTTCAGAGGTAGAAGAGGAAGAAGAAGTAATTGATCAAGACCAAATGCGG
>VDFB02386066.1:0-30909 GCA_007258455.2 Sequoia sempervirens | reverse complement strand
TGGGTGTTGAAATGAGGTGAAAATCACTTATTTATACAATCTTGTGCCTTAGTTACCTATTCATGCCTCATCATAGGCTGACAACAAGTGATTTTGAATAAAAAATCGAAAGGAAATTTAAAATATTTTGAATTTGGAGCCAAGGGGGACTCATTCGCCACCCATGGCAAATAGGTCCCACCTAGGACCTAAAAATGGGTGTCGGGAATTATGTTGTATTTAATGTTGTTTGTTGGGTTAACATTCAAAAATACACTTAATTAAGCATATGAGGGCATAAAGGGACCAAATAAAGCATGAGAAAGGGATAAATAGTGAAGTTATGCCTAGAAAAGTGTGAAAGCTTGTTACAAGACTTTACAACACTTAAAAATAGTACTTGTTTGATGATGAAAAGGTGATTTTTAGGTGAATTATAATGAATAGAGTTTAGAAGAGTGTAGAAATGTCTTACAACACTTCACAACACCTTCACAAGACATCATTCTTTGAATTTTAGTGCCTAAATATGCATGTCCAAGCCATGTTACAACATAAAAATCAAAGAAAAATAGATTTAACACCATGAAACAAGACCTAAAATGCCATGAAAATAACAAGGGACCATTTTTCTATGGCACAAATATTATCAAGAAGTTGGTCAATGACAATTAGAAAAACTGGCACAAAAATTTGTATGAATGGGAAGATCGGATAACTCCAAAAAGGGCTATTGGCATGACCACCTTTGAGTTGGTGTATGGGGTGGAAAGTGCACTTCCTCTTTCCTTAGAATTTCCAATTCATAAATTGCAGACTACTATAGAGGAAGTTGAATTCAATGATGCCTTAGAGAAGAGGATTATGTACTTAACTAAAATACAAGAACAACGAGAAGAGATGGTAGATAAGATAACCATGCACCAGGAAAAGGTTAAGAATATTTTTGATAGGAAATCTAGATTGAGAAATTTCATGATTGGAGACTCAGTTTTGTTGTGGGATAAGCATAGGGAACCTAAAGGTGCTCATAAGAAGTTTGACTCTCTAGGTTGGCCCCTTCAAAATCATTTAGGAGTCTGTGCCTAATAATTTTTCAACTTGCATATCCTGACGAAAATCCTTTGCCCATCCCTTATAATGGGCAAGATCTAAAGCTCTATTAGTTGTGACGGCCTTGCAGCCTCTCTTTCCTTTGGACATATTTAGCTTTAGGTTTTAGTTTTGCGTTTTGGTACTCTTTTTGTTTGTTTCCTTGTTGTTGGAGAGTGCATTCTATTTTGATTGAGTTTGTTGCCCAATTGATAAGACACTAGTTTCCTCCCATTTGGTCTGGGTTCATTGCTTCATCCTTATCAGTCTTTGTCCCTAGTTAAAGCCACTATTACTATTATTTTATCCCCCACCTCATTGAGTCGCCCGCTAACTTGAAAACATCTCATTTTAACGTGGGCGGTGTTTCATGTCATGGTATAAGCCCGAGCGGTGTTTTCTTAAGTTCATCGAACCTCCCACTTTACCGCTTAGGCCCTTTTATCTCCTTCCTATGTTCAAATCGGGTAGTGTTTTGTATGTCTTGTCGAACCTTGTTGTTGAATTGATGTTTATTAGCTTGGGCAGTATTTCACCATGGCATTTGAACTTGGGCGCATATTTATAAGGTTCTTCAAACCTCTTTTGTTACTACCCATAGATTTTTTTTTTAATTTTTGAAAGACGGTTATGTGGGGAATAGTGAATGTGACAACTAACACGTGTCATAATGCAAATTAAGACATTAATTTCCATTTACCTCCATGTTTTTCCGTGAAGCCAAGTTTTATGAAATAAAAGGTTGGGAAAACATTCTTATTGTGACAATTTTTGAGGACGAGCTGGAGGAGACGTAAAGTTCAAATTGCAAGGTTCACCATTAAAGGTATTTCTAGTTTCCATTCATTGCAACCTATTTTTCTAAGTTATTTAAGCTTGCATTTAAAAAATAATATATTGTCAAAAGTCACTGGTGCACATGGCAAGGGTTAAATACATTGGCTATAAGTATGTGTCTGGGTTAACATAGGAAGGACCTAAAATTGGTGATTCTTGGCTAGGGCTCGTTAATCTTGATGAATTGTAGAATAAATTTAACAAACCTAACCCTCCACCTATCATTGAAAGAGTAGTGGGTAGTGGGTTGATTGAAGCCGCCGCATTTCCAATAGTTGTGCAATGTCCCGAACTAGTGTTGGAATGTATCAAACACTATAATTCACAAACACAAGAAGTTAGGACAGAGGATAATGGACTTGTTTTTAAAATTCAAAGGTCTACCTTTGTGTCCTATTTGAGAACTCCAGAAAGGGATGAATACTTTCCAATGGACATGATAAGCTCTTAGGTTGAGTTCACTACCAAGAAAGGGGTTTACAGAAATGTAATAGTAAAGAACTGGCTAGTCAAACCAGAAGAGGGTAAGTCTCAATTTCCCTGCAACCTACATAGGAACCATTTTGTAGATGAGGTGATTGATATTACAGTGTTGTTGCATAGGGTAAGGGGAAATTAAAATTCTCATAGCTTCAAAGAATGGATGTATTTCTTCATCCAAATCATATTAAGCGAGGAGAAATTTCTAGACTGGGAAAAGATTATTAGCAATCATCTGCATGATTGATGCCATTCTTCACCCTAAATAGATTTTTCTTTATGTCATCGTATTTAATATATTCCCTTGCTAGCACTTGACATTGGCCTGGATTAAGGCCTAGTGATTCACCTCCAGAAAAGGAACCAATTTATGATTATTTTGACAAACTCCCACTTCACAAGAGCTTTTTGCATTTCAGAAGAGTTGTTGAACACTTACAAAAACTAAGTGAATTACACTCGGTATCATCTCAGACAATGGATCTTATGAAGGTTTGTGAGCATCAGGTGGAAACAGCTAAAGATCTTCATTTGACATGGAAGGTAAGGATGAAAAATGCAACCATTCCCCAGCATAGGGACCTGATGCACATCCTTAAGGCTTTTCAGGCGTGGTGGAAGAAAACTTTGGTGATCTCGAAAGCTAGAAAAGAAGCGGCATCATTTTAAGGACCTAGCTCCTCTTTATTTCTTTTGTCTTTTGTTTAATTGGCTATGGACATGAAGAGGCGAGACTCATCTGCCTATTTAAAAATTTATATATCTTCATATGCTCGCTTCAGACATTTTTCACAAGTTTGCTCAATACTGTTGATGAATGAAATTACTATTTTGTCTGTGTGCAATTTGGTGGATTTAATCTAATTTCTTAAATCTATGTTTGAGAGTATCTTATGCATGTCTTATCTTGGCATGAGAAATGCAGTTGTTATAATCAATTTCTTTTCTCATATGGTATAGATCAGATGTTATGTTTATGATGATTAATTAGTCTTTGTGCCAATACTCCTTATTTGCTGAATCATGCACCTGATATTTGAAATTTTTTTTATATTGGGTATGCCTTTTTTTCTTTTTGGTTAAAAGCATACATGATGTTTTGGTTTTCTTGTTCTTTCACTTCATTGAAAATCATGTGAGGGAGTTGTACCTCAAAAAATTCAGAGAATATTCATCTTGTCTAAAGAGTAATATTCAGAGATGTTGGGTTAATTTTTCTACACCTTTTGGGCATTCAATTCTAAATTCTCAAGGTGCCCAATCTGTTAACCAATAGTTTCCAAATATTTTTTTTATTTATAAAACCTTTAAGAATACCCTCTTCAGTTTCAACTAAGCTCAAAATGTAGCAAAGAAAATCCACTCTTATAGAGTTGACATTAAACCTTCCATTATTTCGTTAATGAACCAATTTTACTTGCTCAATAACAACCTTGGCCTAGTGAGTGAAATTTTCTTCTAAGAAGTGGAGTAGTGGTCATGGGACCCAATACTACCCCTAGATAATTAAAATAATGGTTATCATGTTCCTCATCCCCCTACTCACTCTTCATCCCATCCCGCTCTCTTCACAAGTTGCCTTATCTTCTTCTAAGCATGTTGAATCCTATTTCGCCCCACCTATGGTGACACAAGTGCTCAAGAAGGTCAAACTAGAAGTGTAATCTATGATATTGAAGTTTTTACTTAGACAATATTGACTCAAACCCTATATGAGTGTATAGAATGTGTCACAAGTACTAATACTCTACTACTAGATCTTACTCATAAAGATGAGTAGACTTTCATTTTGAGTGATAATGTTTGTATTTTTATCATTTTCATTGGACATTAGTCAATCTTCTTTTCATGACAAGTATACTTTAGCTATTTACTATATATTATACTTTTATTGGATGATTTTTTTTGGTACTATAGGGGTATCCCTGCGGCCTAGTAGCCCTTACCTTGGGTACCTAAAGCAAGCTAGGGTGAGACTAGTCCCCTACGGGTGAGATCCCCCATCCGCAAGAATTCCCACCTCTTAAACCTGGGAGCGGAGTTGAACCCGAGACCAGTCGGGAGAAAACCCACTGCCCAAGCCAACTCTACCACCCGTTCGGGCTTATTGGTTGATATTTTTAACAATCATGCATTTTCACCTATTTTCTCAGTTTGCATATGGTATTTAATTTGATTAAAATAATGTTGCAAGCTTGAGATGATTTTTTGGGCTATGAATGTATAGGTGATATTTTCTAAGTGTTTCATTATTTAGATTATCATGCTAGTATAAATTTAGACAATATTTATTAAAAATTAAGTAAATATTATAGACCCTTGCCGCACCATATGTGGAATTAATATTTCTTTTTTAGTCATTTGCTTTTAATATTTCTTAAAAAGCTAAAATAAAGTTGGCAAAATAATTATCATTAAATCTATTGTATGTTTTTTTAGTTGTGATCAATTAAAACTAATTTATATTTGAAAGTGAGGTTATTTAAGAGGCTATGTAACATAAAAGTAAGGGATAAAATACACATGCATACTTTAATTCAAACTAAATTTGTAAAACTTCCACATTATAGTCTCTATGTAACATGAATTATGAGATTTTCATTTCGTCAACATGATCTTCTCGCAACATATCTCTTGATTATTGAGTATTATTTTGGAATTTTATGTATATCTAGTTTTAATGTATATCCATTTTTAATTTCAAATCTAGTCATTTTAATGATTGTAGATATTCTTGCATATTATAGGTTTATTTGAATATGTACTTATCATAATATTGGATACCTCATGAAAAAATTTCAATAATTTGTGATAAGATTATAATATTCTTTAAATGACAATAAATTACTTAGATTTTAGATCATTTTTGTGTAGTAAATCTTTTATTTAATGAAATATACACTTATTAGTTCCCTCGCTACCAGCAGAAAACTATTGCATCTCAAATGAATGCTTCTAGTAGCATCGCCAACTCACATTTCTAAAGATTTAACATATATTACTTATTTTTGTATAGGCCTCAATTTGGAGAGCTATTTTATATTGGAAAATTACATTTATCTATTTTTCTATTCATTCAAGTAGCTTTATAAATTCATTTTCGCTTTTAAAATTCTGAAAAATGCAATTCATAAATTGATTAAATAAATTTAAGCAAAGGCATAGTTTATAAACTATGATAGGAGGTATCGTGAATCCATGGTCGCAAATTAAATGCATTAAAAAATTCGGGAAAATGTGAACGCATAGATTGATTAAATAAATTTAAGAAAAGGCATAGTTTATAAAACTGGCGGCTAAAGGTACGTAATCCATGAATGCAAATTAAATGCATTAAATGGCATCTGGCTAGAGGTGAAGGCGCTGGAATGGCTTGGTGGCCACGCATGGCCAGGGTACTTTGGTCATTTAATATAGATTTAAGCCACTTGCTATGCATTAATTAATTAATTTTTTAATTTTTTTTTAAGAAACTTATATTAAATTTTTAACAAAGCATTTAAATTTTTTAATTAATTTTGTTAATAAATTTATACTTTAGTAAGATATTTATTAATTTAATATTATTAAGTTTCAAAATTAATATTATAACATATTGTTTAAGATTTCTTTTTTACATATAATTTTTTAAATATTTAAATTAATTAATTAATTTTTTAATAGTTTTTCAATCACATACTTTATTAATATATATTTGCATAATTTTTTTTCCAAGCAATTTAATTAACTTTAATGGATTTTTTTTTAAAATGGTATTTTTTCAAAACCTTAATTTTACTCAAAAAAGGCTATTGTTTTAACTTTTTCCCTCTTCTTCTTGTAAGTACTATTACGTCATATGAGACATAACTTAACACTGCCTACAAACCAATTCGACATTTGCGACTTTATCAATGTCTCATTGATCTAATTTAAACAAAACTAAAAGCAATACAAATTCTAAGTTTACTAACTACATCTTTTCCTACTTTTCCTCTAAATCTAAATGCATCACTCTCTCTGGCAGGAACTCGACGCTTGCATCACTTGTTTAAACTATTTCATATTTAACTCAATTAGCCAATTTGTTGTCTCTCTAAGACTTTTGTATACTGTGTGTAATATGTATCATTATTTCATTTTAAATATTATTTCATGCATACATTTGTACTAAAAATATTTTCTATGCAAAATATTCTCACTTGACTTAAATAGAATTTAGATAATAATTGTTTCTTTAAAGTAAAATGAGATTATATGATAGGTTGTGTATTCTTCTTTTATAATTGATTATCAAGTATTCTTTTTTTATATATATAAATTGGGCACAAAGAGACTCAACCTCGAATACAATGAAGAAACATGGCATAGACACCAAGCAAAAAAGAAAAATTACAAACATGAGCTGAAACACAGACTCAATCTATCATTAAACATCAACATCTACTTCCATCTGCCCAACAACACCACCCAGCTCCTTGCCCCCTTCTTTGCCACCTTGGGTGGTCGAGAGAGCCAAAACCACCACGTTGGCTGCTAAATTACAGACCTCTATTAGGGGAGAGAGGCCCATAGTGGAGCAGGGTCCAATAGTGGGGATAGAAGTAGTCCTTAGTGGAGCACCTTAATATTCAATTGCAAAACACTTTTTATCCATAAAATACACAAATTGACAAATCATGTGATGCCACATCAGTGCACCAATAAAACATGACTTAGTGCACCACTATCCGTCTCACTTCTTTTTTTTTGTCCTTTTTGGATACCTCAACAAAAAGCATGCTGATGTGGCATCACATTTGATAATGTGACCCTAAAATGAAATATAGAAGCACGTGAATTGCCAAATAAACTGTTGTACAAAATTGGGAGTGATTTGAAATTTTCACATAAGATTTTGAGAAACGCGAAATTAGGATGCTCCACTATGAACCCCTCTCCCCTAACTCTTCGAGAAGGATGATGTTACATATGACCTCTATCATCCACACTTCTTGGTTTTCCCAACACTCCACAACACAAATGGTATACACAGACCGTTGAAGTGGTGAGTTCGCAGGGGCCACACCCGCTCGAGGGCCTCAAGCCCAGGCCTAACACCACCATTTTCAAGTAGAACTCCACTGCCTCCCACCACCTTGCTGCTACCAAATGACACATCATGAAACACACCACCTCAACCTTCTCCCTTGCGTGGAGGAGCCATGTCATAAACACGGAGGATATGTTTGAGTTTACCCTGAATTGGTACGTTGAAAGTAGGAATCTAGCACCCAAAATGTGCTTCACCGCCCCCATCGTTTCCTCATAAATGAGGGATTGATTATCAAGTATTCATTAAGATCAATCTAAAACATCCTTAATATATTACTGGTGTAGTATGATGGTCGTATTGTAGTTTGTAATTTTATGCTTTGAATTTAAAAAGAGGTGGTCTTCACAATAGATCATTATAAGTTGATCATATCATAGATTTAGATGTTCCATTTTTTAACTTATAAGAGGTTTAATCTATTCAATAGGTCATCTCTTTGCAATTTGATCATAGTGTAGCTTGTAGTTTATCTTTTATTTTTCTAGATATTTTTTTCTGTGTTTCCATTTCTTACAAATTGTATGATATTTTATTATAATTTTTTATGTTTTATTCTTTGGGTTGCATTTTATTAGATAACTTAATCATAAACTACCCTTTTATGCATAAGTTTGATCTTAGGTACTCATAATTTAGTTAGATTACACTTTCAACTTTCTAATATGCAAAAGGGTGTATTAGATATTGTAACATTTTTAGTGACAATAAAATTTGTCAACTCTACAAGGGAACTTGACTGATTTTCATCTTCTTCCCTAAGTAGAATTTATTCTCTTATTATCTAATCACATATGATTATTTGATGAACATATCTAGAAATGGTGTCATACCTATTCTTCAACTTGATATTACTCTTAAGTTAGAGTAAACTAACCAAGTGCTCTATACCTTGGGACCTTTTTCTATTTGAAAAAATAAATTTTGGAATAGTTCGTTGTAGAAATTAATTTCCTCAAGGAAGAAGTAGTAGAAGCCATTGACAACACAATCTATAATCAAACATAACTCCAAACTCAATGAGATATTATTAACAAAAAGATAAAATCAAAGAAAATAGAGAAAAAACTTAAAAACATAAATATATATAGTCAAACTTAAGTATTTGGATGATCCTTCAAATAAAAGGAAGAATTTCAAACATTTTTGCTAGGGCTAATTTTTCTAGATGGTTGATGTGTTTAATTTATATAAGACATCATGGATGATAGAAATTATGGTAATGTTTAAACAAAATAAATCTTACAATTGATGGAAAATATAATGTTGGGAAAGAAAATCAAATACATTGGATGACAGTCAATCCTATAGATTTAGGGAGAGGACCCTCTAAACTACTTTCTTTAAAAGGGATAGAAGTTCCTAAATTTTTTAGTGAGTTTGAAGAATCAAGGGAATATCACTTTAGATTTTTTCTAGTTGATTCGAGCTACCATAGGTATTGTTAATGAAAATATTCTTGTAGACTATTTTCCCAAACCTTTAAGGGTAAATCTTATAGAGTCTTTGTGAATATGAAATTCCTCGAGCTCCCTTCGGGTGGTTTTATTTTGCTAAGTATTCGCCTGTACCTCATATGTTTGAAGCATCGTCCTTCACTTCTTAATCAGGCCATTTTTTGATAAACTCTGTTGGTCGCCTCCACGTGTCCGCCAATCGCTCCTCACAACAATTGCTTCCTTCGCTCTTCTACTGACTCCTACCATGCTTCCACGTGTCTACACTACAGGCTATTCATAGTTGCTTCCCTTCACTTTTTTCGTCAGGTCTTGTCTGCATGCCACGTATATTTCATTCACATAAAAATTTTGGTGGACCCCACAGTTGGCACCAATAGTAAAGAATGTTGCCACGTGTCTTCCCAGCACAAGCTTTCACCACAAGGAGGGAGAAACGAACCATGGGCTGCAACCTGTTGCCACGCATCCTTTCGGTGAGAATTCTACCGAAGGGAAGGATAGAGTGAACAACAAGTTGCGATGTGTTGCCACATATTCTAACTTCCTCCACTGGGAAGTGACACTTGTCTGCACTGTATTTTTCTAGACCACTTCCATCATTCGCAAGGGATGCATCTAGCTAGGGAGCGACTACATGTTATGGCCCGAATATTTTCTGTTACAATGGCTAAGGGAAATCATTGTTGCAACCATCATTGCTCGAGATACAAAATCTTTTCAATTGCTAACTCGCCAAGCAATGGGTTTGCTAGCTATGTATACTACTTCTTGCTTCTAAAAATGAGTTTGGAAGATGCAAAAAAATTAGGGAAAGACACGAGGCCTTTTTTATTGCTTTTAGATTACTGTATGAGACTTTTAGACTATGTCGTTGTTCGGCCTTTCTATTTTTCTTATGTTATTTGATAAAACATTAATACTATGCCATTATTGTTTTGAATTGTTCATTTACAGAACTTCTATGATTTTAATACAAAATTGTTGGTTTAGATCATGTCTTTGACTCCTCTTTTCAATGAATGTGTATGAAAATTATTTTATGTCATTGAATGAATTGTTCAAGCTTCTATTTCTAAATTCTATTATTCTAGGACATACAAAATTATTGATTAGGCCCTTAAATTGAATCCCAAAGGATAGATTTATTGTGCCTATATCTACTCCTTGGTGCATCACCTTAGTTAGATCTTTATTTTTTATATCTACTTCATTTTCCCATTCCAAAACCCTAATTACAGAAGAAGTCAACTTCTTTAAAAACCTGGAGGTTACTCAATTTAGCACAATTAGTCCCCCCATTAACTGAGTTTCCCATAAAGGTTGTTACCTTGCCAATTTTTTGCATCAAGAGTTTTTTTTTTCTAGCACGCCCAGTGGGACTGCTTAAATGAATCTAAATTCAAAGAGGATGTATGATCCATCAACTTGTTACTAGGTCCCAAACAACAAATAACCCTGGGTTGTTAGTGTCACCATTAGGGACAGTATAATTCGTGACCCAATTAGTGAACGTTCCATTTCCTCCACCCCTTGTGCTAGCCATATTGCCCGCTGTAAATAGAAATTATGTGGTATGGGTCACCGAAAGTCCTCTTGTAGCACCAATAGCGCCCATTGTTTGGGCCTCTAAAAGCTATACCTAAATTCACCATAGATGGCTCAAGAACACCATATGAACAACTGCAAGATGATGTGGGTGTATTTTTGGTGCATAGAGTTACAGACCAAAATGTAGCACTAAGGTTGCTTGCGGCCTCTTTCAGGGGTAAGGTGCTAAATTGGTACTGCACGTTGCAAGATAATACAATCGGTACCTAGGATTAGCTTGGAGACCCTTTCTATGAGAGATTCTCAAATGATGGAGATGGGTCTTCACAATATCGCCAGCTGGATGTCATAAAGTGAGCCCCATATGAAGCCATGAATGACTTCAACACTCGATTTCACATAACCTGGCAAAGAATTCAAGTTGCAATCCACCCACTGCTCGACTTGGCATTCATGTTCTACTTGAACTCCATCAACATCGATGTTTCAATGATGATCTGGTCACTCGGTGGAACCACTCTACCTGATGCATATAGCATCGCAGTTAAAGCAGAGAACAATCTAATAGACGCTGGAAAGTTGTCACCTTGGCTTGCCATGCCTGTGTTTCCTCAGATATCAATTCCTGCTCAAGTGATGTTGTCTACTAGTGGAGTCGCTCCTCCTCAATCCATATATACATACCTGAGTGCAACGCAGGATGTTGCTTCCACATCTGGCTCTTCAAAATATGATATAAGTGACGTTAAGGAGATGTTGCAAGCTATGGCCAACGAGATAACTGTGACCAAATGCAACCAGGTCACGCCTTCAAAACCAACTTATCAAAATTATCAAGGCGGAAGGTCTTCTTACCAACAAAACCAATTCCATGGAATCGCTCGCACTAGTTCGCAGGCACAAACAACTAATCAAATAGTACTAATGCCTTCTCTACTGCAGAGCACCAACCCAAGCTCAAGTAGAGAGCTGACCACGAGGAAAATCAATTTAATTAATGACACCAACCCTTGGTGTTTCCCTTGTGGCAACTCACATATGCCTCAAAATTTCCCACGTGGCAATCTACAACAAAAGGTGGTGGAGCAGCACAGTCAAGGTGTGACATCGAACCATGGAGGTTACATATATGCCTCTCTGAAAATGGAAAATGTGGTGCTTACTGCATAAATGCAGGGGATGTCCTTGGAGCAAGAAATAAATATTGCTCTTGATCACGCGCTCTTCTCATGGATGGAAGAAGAAGAGGTAGTGTTCACAAATGGTGCATCCACATTAAAAACACCACAAGTATAGTCCAATTACAACACTCATTCAAAGAGGAGATTCATGGACAAACTAATCAGTCCACAGCCCAAAAGTGCTTCCGACCCAACAACCTGTACCCCTACAGTGGCACAACAATGTTTTTCGTGAAAGAAAATTGTTATAACAAGAGCTAAGGAGTAGAAGCTTCCAAATATGCCACCCTTCAATGTGGTGGAACAATTGAAAAAACCATCCGCTACCGTATCTCTTTGGGATATCTTAGTTATTCTAAACCAAAATACATTGCTAAAGAAGGCTCTCTGGGAGGATCTAATCATTGAACCAAAAGAGAAATCACTCAAAGGAAAGGTTGTTGATCAATCACCTCCTGAAAAACTTTCTCATGAATAGCATAGAGGAAGCCTCTACTGAGGTTAAATAAAAGTCAAAATTGAAACCCTTCTTCCTAACCCTCATTATGGGAGAGAAATTATTGCACAATGCCATGATTTACTATGGCACTAGCACTATAGTCATGTCCAAGTAGATAGTTGAAGCCCTAGGACTTAGCTACGAGCCTTTAAAGAAGGGGGTTATGCAACTTGATGGGAATAAAGTTGAAACTATAGGTGTCATCAAAGACCTCCCCTTGACTCTATTCTCTTGCCCTAGTGTCATAGTTTCGCAAGACACTGTGATTATAGATGTTCCCCCTATGCTTGATTGCTGCCTGTCCCAAGAATTCACTTCAAAGATAGGAGGCTATCTTTCTTTGGATTGGTTGCACTTGATCCTAAAGACCAAGCATGGAGCTAAAATGAAAATAGTGTATGAAGCTCTGCACTTGGAACATGTGGCCAATGAAGCTATGATCAACTTTGAAGTTGCTCATACCTCTTTCTCTAAGGAAGAGACGTATTACACTGAGTTGCTAGAGGATGAAAAGGTGACCAGAGATCGGATCGATAAAGATGAAGTCCTCTTGAGTGAATATATAGATGTTGACCCTTTCGGAAACTATCATGCTACCGGGTTGGGCACCTATGCAATCTATGATGAAGATCAAGTGCTTCTGAAGGTCGTGAAGGAACCTGAGGGTGACCAAACTTCAAAACTATGGACATTGCACTTTAACAGAGCAAGATGCAAAGTGGGCATAGGAGTCAAGATATGTTTGACATCGCCACACAATGAAAGAACACTTTGGTCTTTCCACTTTCAATTCACTTGTTCAAACAATGAAGCCTAATATGAAGGCCTAGTGCAAGATCTGAGCCTTTTCGATTGAATGGGAATTAATAAATTAATAGTGTTTAGAGATTCTGAACTAGTAGTAAACCAAGTTCGAGGGGTTTCCGCAGCTAAGAATGTCCGCATGAGATCCTATAGACATAGAGTTTGGGACCTGATAGAAGGTTTTGAAGCCTTCAATATTCAGACAATGCCCAGAGAATAAAATGTTGATGTAGATCGCATGGCCGCAATCAGATCTCAATTTGAACCTGGCTCCAACCTAATGCATAACAAACACTTCATACGAGTGATATTCCAACCAATGATTCTTGATAACAATTAGAGCTGGCAAGTATTTGACAGTGATGAACACATCACCTTGAATTCATCCAAAAGTCAGGAGAGTTTGCCGACAAACTCCAACCAAATATTGTCAAAGCTTATGATGGACAAATCATTTAGCTAAGGTCTAATAAGCTTCCAAAGGGGCTTGTCACTCTCAAAAACCTTTTTTATTGTGACAATGCAAGAAATGACAAAAGGAAGTTTGTAGAGGACAAACGTGACTATGCGGACCTTCGGGTCAGAGATGGAAGAAAGCTCAAAGTCAGGAAAGATGTTTTGCATCATGATAAAGAGAGGCTCATCAATTTATGTAAGAAGTATGAAGGAGTGGTGGCCCAGTCATATGATGACCTTAAGGGATATGATCCTGAAATCAAAGAACTTCCCCTACCGGTCAACAAGAAAGGAGTCCAATATTTCCTAGGGAAGGTAAATTTTGTGAGCAAATTCATTTTAGATTTTGCACGGATAATTAGACCAATCACCCTGATGCTAAAAAAGGATCAATTATTTAAATGGACTAAAGAAGCTAGAGAAGCCTTCAAGAAGGTTAAGGATGCTATTTCTTCCACTCCTGTGCTGGTCAATCCATCCCTATCAAAGGACTTCATAATATATGTATTCAGTAGCAAGTCAAGCATTGCTACTATCTTAACTCAGAAACACGACGAAGGAAAGGGAGAACATCTGATAACATTTCACTCCTGGACCTTGAAGGAATATGAGATGAACTACAACTTCGTCGAGAGGCAAGCATTTGCAATTGTTAAGGGACTCAAGAAGTTTCGACACCTAATATCTTGCAACAAGGTGATTGTTTATGTCGCACATTTTAGTGTGCATGAGTACATCATGGAAGGAGAAATTCGAAAAGAGAGCTAATTGGATCACTAAGATCCTTGAATATGGCATTGAAGTCAAGCCTACAAAGATCATCCAAGGAAGAGGACTGTGCGAATATCTGGCGCACAACGAGGAAATAACAACCAAAGAAGAGCAATCGGAGCCGATTCTAATGAATGAGTCTAAATCTGAAGGCTACTGGCTGGTGGATAGAGTAAGATTCATGCACATAGGAAAATATCCACCCAACCTTCCTTCTCAAAAGAGAAGATTCGACCGACTACAAAATAGTGGATATGCACTCATCGAAGGGGTCCTATTTAAGAGGAACTTTAAAGACGTTTTGTTGCAGTGTCACCACAGAGCAAGCAAAGAGGATTCTTGACACTTTCCACAGTAGTCTCGCAGGTAGGCATTTCTCCACAAAAACCACCGCCATCAAAATTATGTGCACTAGGTACTTTTTGCCTACATTATTCAATGACTCATACTCCTTGGTAAAAGCTTGCAAGGAATGCCAATTCTTCGCAGGAAGAAGAAAATTTTTTGCAATGACTTATCCCGATAGTAGTTGATGAGCCTTTTGCACAATGGGGCCTTGATTTCATCAAGATGATTAATCCTGCCTCTAGCGTTGAACATAAATGGATTCTAATGACAACAGACTACTTTACCAGGTGGACCAAAGCCATGCCCATAAAGAATGCAATAGAGGCAGAAATAGTAGACTTCCTCAAAGAATTAGTGACAAGATTCAACCCTCCTAAAACTATCATCTTCAACAACGCCAAAGCTTTCCTAGGCTCTAAGGTATGTCAATTTGCACTCATGCATGGCATATTCTTGAAGACATTGTCAAACTAATATTCATAGGGGAACGGTCGGGCAGACTTGACTAATAAAAATTTAGTCTGACTCATCAAAAGAATTGGTTTAGAGAACCAGTGAGAATGGCATAAAAACCTTCAAGTAGTGCTCTAGGTAGACCACATAACTCCTAAGCAAGTCCTCAAGACTTCGTTGTCCGAGTTAGTATATGGAAAAGAAGCGCTAATGCCTATTTCCATGGAGATTTCGACACTACAATTGCTCAAATCTCTTGAGGTAGAGAGAAATAGAGCCATGGAGGTTTGGTTGGCCGAGTTGCTGGAAGTGCAAGAAAAGAGGGAAAAGGCCTTGATAGTTATATCCAACTACCAATAGGTGGTTAAAATATGGTTCAAAAGAAAGCTTCAGACCAAGGTCTAAAATGTGGGGACCTAGTGCAAAAATTTAATGAAAGAGCTGCAAAGTCAGGTCAACACGAAAATTTTGATAGTCTCTAGGAAGGCCCTTTCAAAATAATTCAATGCAAGTAGCATAATGTATTTGAATTAGAAACCATGCAGCAAGAAGCATTGGGAATTCTGTTCAATGAGATTCATCTAAAATTATTCAATTAAGCTTCGAATCATTCTACCAATGTAAATATGTGAGTAATGCAATTACTTTTCTTTCATGTTTTTTGTCGTCTGGTCTTTCAATAATTAATTCTACAATGCGAGGTAGCATAAAAAAATGGAACCCGTTATTGCAAAGTGTAGAGAGATATAAAAGAGACCCATGAAGAAGAGGAATGACACCCATATGTGGAATTGAAGTGAACACACATATGCAGGAAAAGAAAAGAAAAACCACATTGCACAACCACAGGAAAAAGGAGACAGAAATTTTAACATAAGCTATATCTTCATTATATTTATATACTTTGATAATTACATCATCAAAATGGCTCAAAGGCCATGCTTTTAGAGTATATATTTATATATTTTATGTATTTTCTTTATCTATCTATGATAAATCCTTTTCCAAGCATATGTACAAAAAACAAACTAACGGGTATTAGTTCTTAAAACATAAAACAAAATTTTCAGTCATGAGCATGAGTAGCAGCAATGGAGGCATCAATGGTAGCGTCTAGAATCACTTCATCAGTAGGGGCAACATCAAGACCAGTGGCATCCACAGGAGCAACGACAAGTGGCGGAGGGAACACCAGGTTCCTGAAGTCAATGTACCGGTTGATGTCATAAAAGGGAACCACGTTGTACAAGTGAAACAAAAATTGGCATGCATGGGTCACCCTTTTGGAATGTTCTTCTTGCGACTGGATGCAAAAATCACTCAGGAATGGCACCCATGGTACGACTATGTCTTCTTCAGCGCACTTCCAGAGGTCACTTGTCGTTGGCAATCCTATACCGAACGTAATGTTCACCACCACCTCTATGAGGCCGCCCAGATATTTCTTTGGAAATATTTCGAGCACTAGGCATAGAACCAATGGCTTAGGAACTGCAATGTCGGGCATGGATGTCACGAAATGAGAGCATACATCAGTATCAACTCTATACTTGTCCTCGTAGTCAATGCAATCCCTCCCCAGAACCCATTTTATCGCTATAATGGCCAGAGAATGCTTATTCTTGGTCATCTATTTGAGGAACCTAGTTGAAATCTCACCAAGAAAAGTTGACTAGGATTTCTTGCTTACTAGCCTGATTGGGGTATTCATGGCGACAAGCTCTATGCAACTATCTAATACTAGCTCTACATGCAAACTACCTAAGTCTTAACTCTATGCAAATTCTACACAACTACTAACTCTGAATGCTAAGTCAATTACTAATTACCAATTCTACTAAAATTTCTAAGTGTGATTTTGCTATTGCCTAAGCGCCTATTTATAGAAATGGCCAAGATAAGCATGGTAATTTGCATACCATAAGCATGATGTTAATCAAGTACTATCTCAAAAATTGCACAAGGCTCGCTCGAAATTCCCACCCAGTTGTGTCTGCTAGGTACGATTTGCTATGTGTAGGATTAGTAGGAGCTAATTAATTAGCATAAGGTGTAACTGTTAGAAGATTAATCTTTACTTGGTAAAGGTTATTCTTTAATTGTAATTATTTATTACCTTGTAGGAATATTCCAAAGGAATCCCTACAAGTCTTTTTTGTTTTGTCATCTCACACATGTGTGAGGATGGCTTATTTTTTAATTCCTTTATTAAGGAATATTTGTAACCACCTCCTTAAGAGGTGACACTTTGCACACACATAGATGAATGGTGGCATTCATTGAGTTGGGAATTACATTCTAACTCCTTCTTCTCACCTCTACTTATTGAGGTGCCTCTCCTCTCATTCTTCAAGATTCAAGCAAGCAAGCTGAAGCTCTCTCTCTGTATTATTCTTTAGGCATTTTTCCTCCATTCATAATATTGGGGTTTTTTCTTGTTTTTTTCTCCATAACAAATTCTTGTGTCTCTCTTGCTTTGGTGGTGCTTGGTTTGGCTACTTTAGTTTATTTGGTAATCTCTTTCCTTCAAACAATTGCTCTTTATTAGTACTTTCCATTGCTCTTTTCTATTTCCTTTCACAATCTCAGTGGTAGTCCATACGGCCGAATGTTGAGGTGTCGAGTTGCAAGCATTTTTTGAACTACAAGGAAAAACCTGTATCTTTTTAGGCACTTATTGCATATTTGGCTTAATCATTCTGTTTGGTATATTAATTGTCATGCATACAAACGCCTAAGTTGGCTTCAAATTGTTGGCTCAAGTTCCAAGAAAATTACATCAAGGGACATCATTACCAAAATTCATTATGAATTCTTTTCATTTCAAAATGGCAAGTAATTCATTTTGCATGAGCAAATAACTAGAGGTACATGTCGAATTTAATGCTAGAAGGTGAGCAGTGTTGGCCACCCAAAGAAGGAAATAACTAAGTATCGCATGCAAAAGGCTAGTATTATGAAAGATTTTCAAACACGCTACCTAGAGAAAAAGAAGTTCTGAGCACAACCAGAGCCGAGGTAAATTGTAGAAAATTTGAGCTAAGCAGAAGTCTCCAATAGAAAGAAAATGGCAGAAGGTTCTCAAGCAAAGGCACAAGTAGAGACATAGGGAGAGGGAATGCAGAGCTTGTTTGATGATATGTGTTTAGCATTAGCCATCTATGTCTTTGAAGACGTCTCTTACACTTCACCTAGTATACCAGATAAGCCAAAATGGGTAAACACATGGGTCATGGACAAGCCTAAAAGTTACAAAAATAAAAGCCTAATTAAGGAGGATTGGCATAATATTCATGATCCTATCCTTGCAAATAACCCTAAGTCTTTGAGGGAGGCGGCCTACGAAAGGATGAAGAAATTTACCGACTCAGATTCAATGGCACAGAAGCTATGGTTCAACGGGCTCCCACAATATATGGTCATGTTTGTTCACTATTTCCCAAAACTAGTTGATGCAGCCATCAAACATTTCAACCCAAGCACCAGCACCATCCAGAGTCAGAAGTTAAAGGTCAATATCTACCTGAGAGCTATCTTGAATATGTTGTGCATCCTTGACCAAAGCTCTAGAACGGAAGAGATATTTCCATTCAATCCAACGAAACAAGAGGAGATATGGAGAACTATGAAAAAGGCTCTCAAATTTTATAACAAAGAAACCCAAAGGCCTAAGGAATATCATAAAAAGCCACCAAAGATTTTGGTGCCACACAATGCCTTCCCTGTAGACATGCAAAATTCCTTCTCAATGTTGGCATTTGTTTGTGACATGGACACCGACAAGGATGTGCACGAATTTCAGTTGGGTCCAAGGTTTCAGTTCCACAAGTAGCATTCCTTTTTCTAGTATGATTTTTCACAATTCCTTGTTGATGAGATGATAAGGAAAATAAAGGACTACCAAATGCAATGGAGGTTTAGATTTCCTTCCTTCCTTGCCCATATATTTTTTCATCAGAATCCTGATTTCTTTAAGAAGCATGTGAAGTTGGTTTTTTTTATGGATCGGGCAAGAGAAGGCTTGTTTCTATATGGAATCCTTTCCTCTCCTATACTTATGATTATTATGTATTTTCAGATTATTTCTTCACTCTGATTTTGCAAGATTTGAAAGGGGATGATAGTATTGACCAGCTCACCAAGGAGCAGACAGGGTATATGCAAAACTTCACTCCCATATGTGACTGGTTTCTTAAAGTGGATTTCACAGTCATCTGAATGTGTGGTTTCACTGGGGAACCATTTCGCCTTCCGGCATGTCACAAATTGGGTGTTATCCCTTGAAATTTTTTGACAATTATCCTTTATCGACTACACCTTTTTCGGAGGACTAGCAAAGAAGAGGGGATTTTTCATCTGCCCGCTAAGCTTCAAAACAGTGGTCACGAAAAAGAAGAAGATGCACCAGTTGTTGGAAGATAAGTTGGCTCATCTGGGGTTAGTTATTATTTGTGACAAATGGAACTACAACCCTGAAAATGACTTGCCAAATGAATTTGTCAAGGTAACACACAGCCCCTGGCCTTACTAGGAAAAGAGATGAAACCCGATGAAAGATTTGGATGATCTATTGATTGATTTGATTCACATTCCTACAGACAACAGTAGGCCACCATGGAATAGTTTCTACTTCATTGTGGCAAAGTATGATGAGAAGCACAAAATGGGAGCCGGATTTTGAAACAAGTTATCAAAAACAGAAGGATGGAGCGAGGAAAGAATCAGAGATTTCTAGGTGTACCGCCAAGAGATCAAACAACCCAAGGCCCCTTATGGAAGTGTGGCATTTGATGATGAATTTTATAGATTATGGAATGAGGTGCACATGGACTTTGACGTGAGTGTTGATAAGGACGATGACTCCGGTGAGGAGTCTGAAGAGCATGCGGGGAAAGGAAAGGAGAAGGAATCAAAAATGTTGTCATCCTCCACTCAGCAAAAGAGGAAGGCAACAAAGTGACCTAGCCAGATTACTTCAAATGTGCAGATGAACGTATCGAGATCTTCACAAACACTCACCTGGACTACAACAAGGACAAGAACGACTCAACAATAGTCAAAAACCATAGAGGTGGAGGACTCCCCACCCACCAAATGGTAGCGCACAAAAGCAATTACTAGGGAAAGTTCGCAAGCACCCACAGCAAGTCAAGAGGTCATGGTGAGCCAAGAACCGCAATCATCTAGTCAACAAGTAACATTTTCTCCTTCTTCTCTTACTTCGCAATCTCTGATAGCCCTTGTCTTTGTGGTTCCCATCACTACTAGTGTTGGCCCTTCCTTTTCTACCTCTATTGCAATGCTCGCGGGAGGTTTCTCCCAATTCTCCCATGTGAGGCCATTTATCTTAATGCCTCCACAAACCCTTACACCATCCATTGCTACCCAATCTACTCTTGCCTCTCTTTCTACAAGCATGGCCGCTATTGATACCCCTATTGCTACCAATATATTGAGCAAAACCCTATTCACCCAGTAGTTGGAGTCTATCATGAGTCCATAATCACCGCAACAACTAATGAGTGCTCCTGCTAGTTCATAAACCAGGCTTTGGCATGTCCCTCATTTCTCCCCACTTACAGTCGATCTCACTAAGAAGAAAATGTCTAGAACCACTACCCTCGCATTCCCTTTCGCCCTACCTCCTGGTGCACCTTTCGTAGGTGAGCTAGTTCAGTCATTAGCCCAATTTATGGCACAGGGTGATGTTACAAAGGAAGCATGGGCTCTCAGGATCCAAAAGTAGAAGGCCAAGGATGACAAGAAACTGGTGGAGCTGAAGGTATATATTGTTTACAATGAAGCTCAAAAATTGATCCATTTCACAACCATGCATCTGAATGTCATCAAACTACAAGGTGAGATGTAGCCCGATGATTACAACATGTTTTCCATGGGACTCAATCTGAGCATAGCCTAGTCGCAAGACAAGGTTGAGCTCATGGAAGAAACATAGCGGGTGGTGACGACTAACTTCCTAAAGTTTGGTCACCAACTAAAGAAGAAAGAAGAGTTAAAACTTGTGAAGGATAGGGTCGAGTTCTTGTAGACAAAGGAGAAAGTGATGGAAGCAAAAAATAAATGCTTATCAAAGAAAGCACAGGAAGCAGAAGTAGAGAAGAACAAACTCCAGGAGGAACTTGCAAAGTTCCAATCCATTGACACCACCCTAGTCAACACACTGTGGTGGAGAAACCAAGACTATCAGAGCAAGTTAGCTGGCGGAGTAGGCAGTGTAGAAAAAGAGTGAGGTGTTTGAATGAAAACGTGCTTAATTTGAGCAACAACTAAAATAGAAGGATGCAGACTTTGAGAACCAAAGGGCTTAATTGGAAAAGCAGCTCTAGGAGATGAATTCTTCCCTTGAAGTAAAATCAGTGAACAAAATCCAAGCCGAAGAAAAATGGCTCACTGAATGAAGTACTTTGTCGAAACAACTTGCATTCGCAAACAAAATTATCATGGAGCTAACACAGAGTATCGTCTCAAAAGATACAAAAATTGCCCTTCTAAGGAGTGCTCCCCAGGCCCCTATTGCCCAACCAGGCCTCATTCCAATTGCTCAGCAGCTATATTTTTTATACTGGGAAAAGGTCAAGACCTTCTACCTAACACTACATCCAACGCTCCAATTTATGTCACAAGCGACAAGCTTAAGCAAGGAGGTTCGCAGAGCAATTGAGTAGTTCCCGTAGTTTATCACGAAGAGGGTTCCTAGGGTGAAATTTTGCTAAGTAAGTTATACATGGTCTCGGATGAAGACTTGGCAAAGGCAAGGATCAAGGATCAAAAGGCTACTACCAAGATGGCAAAAAAATTCATCCATTGCCACTCAGCTATCCTTTGTTCTAACACATGCGCAACCACTTTGAACTAGACTATGGATAGCATGCGGGAAAGTTTCTCCCGGCTAACTGAGATGGGTCTAACCTCCCCATTTCTTGCAGATGAGTCAGTTGCCACAATGGAGCAAATTGCGGCGAAGATTGAAGAGAAGCAGCAAGACACATTTTCTTTCCAGAGCTTTAGCCAACCTTCTACTGCAATAGATATTGAAGGTGTCACTCATCCGATTGCACAACTACTCTTCCAATTTGATTATGAGGTTGGTTTACCTGCAGCATTGCCTTATAAATAAATGTTTGGCCTGAGTGGAGCACAAGAGAATCTATGTGACATATCAAGACCATTTGAGGCCAATTGGCTTCCTCTGCAAGCAACTCTTTCTAAACTCTGACTCTGTCGCCCTATGGATGGGGCTCTGGTCTACAAACCAGAGAAAATTTTGGGTTCCTTGTTCCGCAAGTGAAATTCCCCTGGTAGTCGCCAAAAGTTATGAATATGAAATTCCTCGAGCTCCCTCGAGTGGTTTTATTTTGCTAAGTACTAGCCTGCGCCTCATATGTTTGAAGTGTCATCCTTCGCTTCTCAATTGGGCCATTTTTTGATAAACTCCATCGATCACCACCACATGTCTGTTGGGCGCTCCTCGCAACAATTGCTTCCTTCACTCTTCTACTGGCTCCCGCCATGCTTCCATGTGTCTACACCGTGGTTTATTCAGAGCTACTTCCCTTCACTTTTTCGTCAGGCCCCATTTGCGTGCCACGTAGTTTTCATTCGCATAAACTTTTTGGCGGACCCCACAATCAACATTGATTGTAAAGAATATCACCACATGTCTTCCCAACACAATCCTTCACTGCAAGGAGGGAGAAACAATCCATGGATTGTGACTTGTCGCCACGCATCCTTTCGGCAAGAGTTCTACCGAAGGGAAGGATAGAGTGAACAACAAGATGCGATGTGTTGCCACGTATTCTAACTACCTCCACTGGGAAGCTACACTTGTCTACACAGTATTTTTCTAGACCACTGCCATCATTCACAGGGGATGCATCTAGCTGGGAAGCGACTACATGTTGTAGCTCGAATCTTTTCTATTACAACGGCCGAGGGAAATCATTGTTGCAACCATCATTGCTCAAGATACAGAATCTTTTCTGTTACTGGCCCACTAGTTAGTAAGATTGCTAGCTATGTATACTGCTTCTTGCTTCTAAAAATAAGTTTGAAAGATGCAAAAAAATTAGGGAAAGACACGAGGCCTTTTTTATTGCTTTTAGATTATTGTATGAGACTTTTAGACTGTGCCATTGTTTGACCTTTCTGTTTTTCTTATGTTATTTGATAAAACATTAATACTATGCTATTATTGTTCTAAATTATTCATTTGCAGAAATTCTATGATTTTAATACAAAATTGTTAGTTTATATGATGTCTTTGACTCCTCTTTTTAGTGAATGTGTATGAAAATTATCTTATGGCATTGAATGAATTGTTTAAGCTTCTATTTCTAAATTTAGTTATTCTAGGACATAGAAGATTGTTGATCGGGCCCTTAAATCGAATCCCAAAGGATAGATTTACCGTGCCTATATCTACTCCTTAACACATTGCCTTACTTAGATCTTTATTCTTTTATATCTACTTCCTTTTTCCTATTCCAAAACTCCAATTACAAAAGAAGTCAGCTTCTTTAAAAACTTGGAGGTTACTCAGTTTAGCACAATTGGTCCCCCCATTAACTTAGTTTCCCATAAAGGTTGTTACCTTGCCAATTTTTGGCATCAACTGTCTTCATTACCCTCTAAATCCATCTCTTGATGGACTACAAATGAAGAATGTTTAAAACAATGTTTTGGAAAGGCTAAAGATGATTATGAATTGATCAATAAATCTCAAATTTTAATTGATTCAAGAGATACCATTTATATATTTTCTACGTGCTTCACCAAATTAAGATAAAGTATTCCTACAAATATTAGACCTTTAAAGAGGCTCTCTCTTGTATTTTTACAACGCTTTATCTATGAATATCATCTAGTTTAAGAAGACAAGGACATCACTTATTTTGATAAAATAATCATTTTTTTGTCTTGAATATGAAAAATAAACTAAAGAATCAAGTTGAAATATGGGGCTACAACTCATATATTTTTCAATAATACCAAAAATTTTGAATACAATTAGATCTTTTGGTAATGAGTTGGTCACTACTAAAAGGTAACTCAATGATATAACATCTTCTACAAATAAATTCATAAACCAACGTAAATCAAAATTTGAGTTAAAATTATTGTTTTGTATAGTTTGTGAAGAGATAATGACCCTAAAAATTATATTGTTGTAAGGAGGTATAAAATATTGATTAAAGGAAAAGAGAATGACCCTTCTAATTCTTAAAATAATATAAATATGTGTATGTCTAAGGAACCTTCAACTAAAATTGGAGGCACTAATGTTTATATTGCCAATAGAAACAAGGATTATGACCAAACCCCTAGAAATACCCCAAATAATTATAATCAAATAAATGCTCAACAACCCATTCAAAGACAAGTTATTTAACATTATTAAAAAACAAAAAAAGTAGTTGATCCAATTACACATATGCCAAATGATACTTATAATCCTATTGCTATGGAGATTCATAATGCTTAATACCAGAAATATTAGTTAAAAAATTACAATAGACTACAATTTTTTTGTTGGGAATGACTTGATTGTGACTTAAAGAAAATTAAGAGAAACATGAACATCTAGTATATCCTTTACCAACTTGGATAGTTGGAAATGGCACATGAAAATAGGTATTTTATAGGTTTACAAGAAGATGTGAGAGTTGGTATAGAATACTCCTCACCATGCAAGGTTTGGCTAAATATTGTAGCCACCCAAGATCTAGGAACTTCATGAAAGCACAAGAGAGATCAACTATGAGATAATAATGTTATTCTATCAAATGATGCAAATGATGGATTATGATTGTATGATTGTTTATTTACACATGAGACCCCTTGGTTATATAGCCAAGGTGAGACATAGGATTAGACAAGATCGTTACAAGTGTCTAATCCTATGTCATGAGACAATTAATATTAAATGAAGTTTAGGACACAATCATTAAATGACAAAAGATAAGATAAGATCTAACGTCACCTAACAACCTTCTAGAAATATTCCTTAGGACCTAACTAAACTTAACACCTAATTTCCTAAATTATGCATTTTGTGGCCCATTTTAACATTTATTGAAAAATTGCATATAGAAAACCAAAGAACTCATTTAATATTTTGTCCCCAACACCTTATGCCCCACAAAATAGGGTTGAGAATAGTCACCTAGGGTGACTAAGCCCCCTATTGCATCCAAAATTGAATATGTCATAGGTGGCACTTTATTATTTAAATTTCAAATGTATAAAGTCAGCTTTCATGATCTAATTTTGTAGGAAATTAGAATTATTGTGTATAAACATCTAGTCATTGCACCATTTGAAAACTAACTAGCAATTATTGGAGATCAAGAGCACTATCAAGCAAGTAAAGAACTATCAAGAGAATATTTATTGTATTAATTAAAGATCAAATCATCATGTCAAACTGTATGTGATTTTGTTCATGTTTATGTTATCATATTGTTTTTGAGATCTAACCCTTCTAGGTCTTCAAGCAAATCAAGCTAACAACATTCAAGCCTTGAGGAGATCTTGTATGACTTTAGTCCTTCAAGGAATCCATTTTTGGGTGGTGAGTTGCAGTCCATTGATTCATCATTTATTTGTCATTTAGCCTTATCCCTCAAAAGGATAGGCTCCCTATCATTGACATTGCCATTGTGGAGGTGGAAACACCAACATGGGGTTTGACTGAGGTAAGCCCCTAAATGGCACAACCTTTCTCCTCTCTTTGAATGTGCAAATTTTAGATCTAAAGAAGATTAGGAGAAGCCTAAAGGTCAATTATTCATTGTTGTATTCAAACCCTACACCTTGAAAACTTATGGAAACCCGGTTATCTCTACACCCAACTAAGATCTGATAGAGCGACAAGTGGAAAAAGAAGGGTTGAATCTAGCATCAAAGGACTGTGAAATCAAATCTGAAATTCATCTATTGGGACATAGTCACCCAAGGTGACTTGGTCCTCAAAAATAAACTCCAAATTCATATCACAGGTTCACAATACTCTTCTCAATCCATTTCTAAAGTTTGAATTTCTCTATGACTTTCTGGATCTATTGTTTTTGCATCAAAATAGTTATTTGCATCATTAGCCTAGTCATTTCATTGCATTTCATTCCCAATTCCATTCTAGATTTGGTCAAGGGAAAGTTGAATCACCTTTCAAGTTAGAAGTTAGTCTTAAATACCTTATCCAAATTCATCAAACCCTCGCTACCTCAAATCTTAAATGAAATGTTATAGAAAAAACACCCCCAAAACTATTGAAATCCTAGGGTGAGAGTATCCCTAGGGTTTCACATTTTTCTTCATTTCAATTCAGTGAACCCGACATGTTAGCATTTTAAACCTTTTGAAATCCGATGCAATTCATCCTAGATCTAGATTTAGCATTGCATTGTTTTGCATTGTTCATTTAGGCATCCATTTTTGCATCATAAAAAAAAAAAAAAATTGCATACAATATTACATTTTAGTTTGCAATAGGGTCAATTTCAATCATATTAGGTCAAATTTGCATTCTAATTGCATCTACAAATCTGTATTAGGTCATTTAAATCTAAAAATATATCTGAAATTGTTCAATGCATTCATTTAGGCATCTTGCATATAGCTCAAAAAAGTAAAAAATTACATTGTTTTGTTTCAAAAAGGCATCAAAATCATTGTTTTCAGATTTTGAAATCTTAAAATTAGTCAATTGTTGCATCATAGATCTAGAAATTGTATTTACAATTTTCTTTTATTTCTTGAACATTTTGCAAATTGTTGCATACTTGTATTTTCAAATTCATAATCATAAATTGGGTAAATTCTAGAAAATAATTCATTGTCAAACCTGAGATCCTTAAAGAGTATAACAGAGGTACCAAAATTTGAAATATATTAAAACTTTTGTAGGATATAGTCACCCTGGGCAACTTGGTCCAGCTATTCTTGGCTCATATTTTTCTCAGACTTTGTTTCTATGTTTTATGTTTGCTACTACTTTCTGATTTTTGCTTTTGAGTTTTTTCTATGACTGTTTGGAAATTTAGTGTTCCTAATGGGCACATCTAGTGTTTTGAAACTTTTATGAGCTTCGTGACTTGGTGTCCTATTTCCAATACTTTGGTGAGACGTATTTGTATACTTATGGCATCTCATGATGTTGTTACATCCGCTATGGATCCTAAGTCCTCTAACTCTTTCATACAAGGTATTACCAATACTATGCTCGTTTTGGACTCTATCCCCAATTCTACCATACCAATGACAATTTCACAAACAAAAACCTTTATGGATGTTGAAACTATTATTGCCCATGTTCCCAAGGACAAACTAAAATAATTAAACAAAGACATAGAGGGACTGCAAGATTTCTTAAGAAATGAATCCTTTGCGGGAAAAACAATGCCTATAGTGGACAACCTAAGAAAACTAATAAATTATGCCAAAGGATTAGAGGTTTTGTGTAGTCTAGCCCATATCGTTGGCACTAACATTCCTATGATGGTGTAGTGTACGAAAAAATATCTCTTTTTGACACTTAATTTGGGAATTAATATTGAAATAAACCTAATTATGCCTTAATTTAGTGTTGTAATATGTATTTTACATATTCACATTAAGTTTAGGGCCCTATTAATTAAAATGGACTTAATAGTGCCTTATTTTTAGTGTTGTAAGGTGTACCTTTACACTTTCACACTTATTTAGTGCTTCATTAATTAATTGAGGTTATTTTCCTTAATTGGCCCCTTTGATTCAAATCCAAGCCTAATGAATTGCATTTTTCGAAGAGGAAACCCAACATTCATTAATGCCATAACATAACACCTATCATTGAGCAATGTGTGTCCTAGATAAGTGACCTAGGACCCTAATTTAAATTATTTTTTTGGTGGTATTTTAACATATTCAAATGTCGACTTGTATTATTTGAATTTCGGGAAATTAATGTTATATACCTATAAGTATAAGGTCATTTCACTATGTTTCATCTAATATTTTGAAGAGAGAATTCCTATAGCAATTTTATGAGATCAAGAGAATTTTGAGGCATTCAAGAGTAGATTTATTGAAGAAATATTACAGCAATCAAGATCATATTATCATGTCAAAGTCTTCTTGCATCATGCATGTTGTTGGAGCTAATATGTTGATGTAGAGTTCATGATCCATCCAAGCATTCAAGGCATTGTTTCAAGTCAAGTTTTGAGATCAAAGATTCACATCCATTGAAGCCATTTCAAGCGAGTTACAAATCTACATTCCAAGGTTCATTCAAGGGTTTGGTGAGTTGAGACATCAAGGTTTTTTCATTCATCATTCCTTTCATGCTATTTTATTTCATTTCAAGGTTTAATTACCAAAACGGGGTTTGACCAAGGAAAACCCCCATTCAAAAAAAACAAACATTTTCCCCCTCTCTTTGTGTGTTGTAGATTTGCAGGTTGAAGAAAAGTTGAAGATCTCAAAAGTGCAACTTTGAAAAGTTACATTTGTTGTCACCTTTATTGTCATTTCATGGAAACTCAAATCCCAGATTTATTTTTGAATCTCCAACTATGAAAATCGAGAATCTAGAAGTGTGAACATAGAAGCGGAGGACCCAAAAATAGAGTTTGAAGAGCCCTACCCATGACCCATTTTCCATAGGGTGAATGAGTCCTCATACAGCTTTTGGAAACACCATTTTATGAGAGGTACACAACATTTATCCCTTCCAGATCTGCCAGAAAATTTGTAGGTTCCTTCAATTTTATATTTAATCTACTAAATCCAATTGATAGATTGCATTTTGGAGTTGATTTTCTATTTTTAATCTTTCTCCCCAAAGTATTGTTTATCCTAGATCCCCATCCTAACACAAAAAGGGAAATTACAAGATTCCTCAAAGAATTCACTCACCTAAGGGTTGAAAGTGGATTTTATCTTGAGGGATCTCATTTCCTGAATGAAATAAAAGAATAGGTGGGTTCATTCACTCCATTTTCCCTTTCCATTTATAGCAATTTTGGTGAAACATTCCAAATTTAGTACACAACCCTATGTGTTTAAACCCCAACCTTATTTTTCTTTGTTTCATTTTGGTGATCCTGAGTTTTGAACATTCTAATTTCTTATTTGGAGTTCATTCAAACCCTAGATCTAGGATTTGCATTAATTCATTACATTTAGGGTTTCTATATTTGGCATAAAGTTGCATTACATTTTAGGTGTAAACTTGCATTTTGCATTCATTTTAAATCTGAAAGTCAACAAAAATTGCATAATTTTTTACTAATAGTACTTGCATATTAGTGTATGTTCAATCATTCACATTCAAAATTTGAGTTAAAATTGCATTTCAAAAAGTGTCATATAGTTCATCATTTGTCACTAATTTTACTTGCATTAGATCATTAAATTCTAGAAAATTCTATTATAGAAATACCAGCCTGAGACCTGGAATAGAAAACACATATAATCACTTAGAAATTACATTTTTATTTTTTTTAAACCCGTACAGGGACCCATTCACCCTTGGGCGAATGAGTCCTTCAAGGCCTACAAAAACCAACTTTTCTAAGATTTTTTGTGGTTTTCTACACTTCCTAGGCCTACTAGTAACCTACAATATTGTAAGGAAAGCAGACATATGGAAACACTTTCCTAACATCCAAACCATAGGGAAGTAAGTAGACAGTACTTTTAATTATCTAATTACAATCCAATTAAGACACACATGAAAGATTTACAAAAACAGAGAAGATACTCAAAGACAATGAACAACAAATTTACATGGGAAAACCTTTTCGGGAAAAAACCCACCACACCAAGCTGAATCTCTTTGTATTACAGTAACAAACAATTACATACAATGCAGAGATACAACTCTCTGGTTATCAGTTCTCAGTAGCTACATTCACTGTTCAACTTCTTACAGAAATGCACTCAACAATCCGATCTCTTTCATCATAATTTCAAATCAGAATCGATCCTTTACATCTTATCACATTCTAATTTTTACCTTTTGTTCATCCTTATCCGCCATTTCCAATCATAGACAATTTCCTTTCGAGCAATTGATTTTTCCTTACATGCAGTTTAGCTCCAGTGTCGCAACTGTTGCAAAAATCTAATTGCCAACCATTTGAAAATCGCTTCCTCTGATTGGTCCATGAGGCTCCACATAGGATGGTCAAACTAGTCAAAGGTGTTCAACTTTGTTGGCATATCGGTGAGACACTAACAGTGTCTCCCCAATGCCACAAAGTCTTCATATCGATATCGGCATAAGTCCCAACAGTCGGCAAGACGATATAATGAACACCATGAGTCATACTGAATCCATCATCATCCATAGCATTCCTATTGGCAAGAGATTTCTCATCGGCAAGATTCATACCGATGCTCACAAGTCACAGCAACTTCCACTTTGCCATCGGCAAGACTTTCCATTCGCCAAGAGCTTTCGCCGAGTCTCCTCAAGTTTCACCAAAGCACCTGATAGTCGGCAAGACATTTTCTCTTGCCAAGACCTCATACAAGGTCCTAAGTCATACCGAGTGCTCCAGTCACCAGTCGGAAAGACGTTCATCTTTCGCCAAGACCTCACATCGAGCACCCATGTCTTACCAATTCGGCAAGACATTTGACCTTCACCAAGACCTTTCACCAAGCGCTCATGTCTCACCGAAGACTATCGGCGAGACCAAACACCCGTCACTGAGAGATATCTCTGAGATCCTTGTGTTAGCCCGATGACCATATGCTATCGGTGAGACATCCTTCGTTCCTGATAGTTCTCCCCGAGCCCTTTATGTTACTCCGATGACCCGGTCGCTAGGAGTCTTCCCAACATCCACTAGACACCTGATAGCAACTTGGCGAGACATTTCATACCGGAAAGACTAATACCGACAACCAAGTCTCCCC